>PVIH01013656.1:0-57411 GCA_004025045.1 Sigmodon hispidus | reverse complement strand
CACAACCACGGAACAGCTTGGGATCAGAAACACCCTGGACTGACCCTTTGGATCCCACTCCACCTAGAGGAACACCTGACTCACTCTTGAGGGAGGGGGGAAAGAACTGGATTTGGCCAGAAGTGGAGACTGATCTAAGCATTACTGGGTCAGTGGGACCATGGGACTGCCTGCTCCCTGCCCAGGGAGGGGATGGGGAGTTGCAGAGGAAAAAAAAATGACCAGATGTGTTGGGAGGGGGAAGAGACCTTGAATAAGGATATACAGGGATGAAAAAAAAAATTCAGAGGGAAAGATGAACACAAAGAAAATATAGGTGTAGCAATCAAAAAAAAAAAAAAAAAGAATATCTACCCGAGACCCACAATGTGTCAACACTTAGTGGACCAAGACGAGTTGCTATGACACAGAAGACACTACCTCCAAGTGGACTGAGAACCCAGATTGGACCAAGAGAGGCACCCTGAGACACAGACTCAGCCAGAACACATTGCACCAAAATCAATACCCTGAGAAACAGACAAAAACTGTGATCTAGGGAAGCAATGGTCAGATACCAGTGCAAGAATACATATAATAATATTAAGAACAGCATGGTACCTAAAGAATCTGGTGGTTCTACAATAAACAAGACCTGAACATGACAATGCAGAAGAAGCAAAAAAAAAAAAAAAATGACCTTCAAATAAATTTATAAAGATAATAGAAGCCTTAAAAGGGATATTAAAATTCCCTAAAAATAAACAATATATATAAACAAAAAACTGAAAGAGATCAACCAATCCCTGAAAGAAAATAAATTCAATAATACTCAATTTCATTTGGAATAACAGGAAAGCCAGGATTGCCAAAACAATTTTGCTCAACAAAAGAACCTCAGGAGGCATCACCATCCCCGGCTTCCAAATATACTATAAAGCTAAAGTAATAAAAACAGCCTGGTACTGTGATAAAAATAGACTTGTGGATCAATGAAATCAAATTGAAGATGCCGAAATTAACCCAGAAATCTATGAATACCTGATTTTTGACAAAAGGCCCAAAATATACAATGTAAAAAAAGATAGTATTTTTAACAAATAGTGTTGGCATAGATAGTGGCATGTAGAAAAATGCAAATATATCCAAGCCTATCACCCTGCACAAAACTCAAATCCAAGTGGATCAAAGACCTCAAAATAAACCCAGTCACACTGAACTTGACAGAAAATGAAGTGGGAAATACCCTCCAACACATTGTCACAGATGACCACTTTCTAAATATAGTATGAGTGGCACAGACACTAAGAACAATAATCAATAAGTGGGACATCCTGAAACTGAGAAGCTTCTGTAAGGCTAAGGACATATTCAAGAAGACAAAACAACAGCCTACAGAAAAGGAAAAGATTTTCACCAACCCTACAAGTGACAGAGGACTGATCTCTAAAATATATAGAGAACTCAAGAAACTAAATCCCAAAACCTTGAATAACCCAATCAAAAAATGGAGTTCAGAACTAAAAAAAGAATTCTCAGAAGAATTACCAGTGGCTAAAAAGCACTTGAACATGTGCTAAACATCTTTAGCCATCAGAGAAATGCAAATCAAAACAACTTTGAGATACTACTTTACACCTGTCAGAATGGCTAAGATTAAAAACAGAGATAAGAATGTATTCTGGAGAGGATGTGGAGCAAGGGGAACACACCTCCATTGTGGGTAGGAGTATAAGCTTGTTCAGCCACTCTGAAATGCAGTATGGCA
Source organism: Sigmodon hispidus (assembly GCA_004025045.1). Classification (NCBI taxonomy): domain Eukaryota; kingdom Metazoa; phylum Chordata; class Mammalia; order Rodentia; family Cricetidae; genus Sigmodon; species Sigmodon hispidus. The sequence goes on along the minus strand of PVIH01013656.1, from coordinate 55,664 downwards.
ATTTCTCAGAAAACTGGGAATCAATCTTCCCAAGGATTCAGCAATACCACTTCTGGGCATATGCCCTAAAGATGCACTTTTGCACTCCAAAGGCATTAGCTCAACTATGTTTATAGCAGCATTATTTGTAATAGCAAGAACCTAGAAAAAACACTTGATACCCCTCAAATGAAGAATGGATTAACAAACTCTGGTACATCTACACAATGGAGTACTGCTCAGCAGTAAGAAAAAATGATATCGTAAAATTTGCAGGCAAATGGATGGATTTGCAGAATATCCTGCTGAGTGAGGTATCACAAACCCAGAAAGAAAAGCAGTGAATGTACTCACTCATTAGTGGACTTTAAACAAAAAGCAAAGCATTTCCAAGCTACAAACCACAACTACTGAACACCTTGGGACCCGAAACACCTTAGACTGGCACCTTGGAGCCCATTCCCTCCAAAGGAACACCTGACCCAGTCTTGATGTTGGGATGAGAAAAGTGGATCTGCCTGGAGTAGAATCTGAACTAAGCCACCTTGGGACATTGGGACCTCTTGCCCTTGATGGGGAAGAGATAAGAAGATGGGGAGAAGAGAGAGTGACTGGGAAGTGTAGGAAGGGAATGAGAGTTTGAATAAGGGGGTACATGGATTAAAAAATGATACTTTATTCATAATAAGAAAAGAAAAAAAGTAAATAAAGAAATTCAAGAAAATCAAGAAAAATCAATCAATCAGGTGAAGGGAACATTTCAAGATTTAAAAATTGAAAAAGAACCAATAAGGAAGACACAAACTGAAGCAATGCTAGAAATAGAAAATATGATGAGACAATCTGGAACTACAGATGGAAGCATAATCAACATATGCAAAACATGGAAGAGAAAATCTCCAAAGTGGAAGTAGATACATTAGTCAAAGAAAACACTAAACCAAAAAAGTAACAACAAAATTACCAGGAAATATGTGAAATTATGAAAAGATCAAACCTAAAGAGATCTTAATAGAGAAAGCCAATGCAAGGTTGAAAAAAGACCTTGTGCTAGGAAAACCTCCAAGAACTCACAGGTTGTCCCTGGTTTGGTCTCCAACCAATAGTGAAGAAGTTGCTTACATAAGACTTACCTATAATCAAATGAGTAGATACAGTAAGTGCCACCACAGAACTTATATCCAACAATGAATAGAAGTAGAGGCAGGAATCCATGGACAAGCACTGGGCTGAGTCACTGGTTTGGCTAATTGTGGAGAATAGACTATATGATAGGGACTATGAGGAAAATTTTTACAGTGATGGCTGGCTGGAGCTCTGGGGAACTCACTGAATCAAGAACAGCCACCTGGGAACCACTCGGCTTTCCAAGGATAGGCAACTGTCCATTGACATAGGCCATATGTGGATTCTCAAGAGAAGAGTTCTGACTGTGTTTCTGTGCATGAACTGGCACCTTGAAGCCCATTCCCTCCAGAGGAACACCTAACCCATTCTTGATAATAGGATGACGAAATCAGACTTCCCTGGTGTGGATGCTGACCTAATTTACCTTGACCTTTCTGAGGAGGGGATGGGGGGATGGGGATAAGGGAGGCTGAAAGCTGACCTGGAGAGATTGAGAGGGAGAAGGGAGTTGGAAAAAGGGGATATATGGATAAAAAAATACTTTAATCTATAAAAATAAATAAATAAGTAAATTAAAAAAATAAGAATACCATCTCAAAGACACAGAAAATATATTCAACAAAATTATAGAAGACTTTACCGGCCTAAAGAAGGAAATGCTGATAAAGACATAAGAAGCATACAGAGAACCACACAGACTAGACCTCCCTCCAAAAAATCTGTTTACTACATAATAATCAAGCCACTCAATCTACAGAATAAGGAAAAAAATACTAAAAGCTGTAATGGAAAAAAGGCCAAGTTACATATAAAGGCAGACTCGTCAGAATAACACCAGATTACTCAATGAAAACAATGATAGCCAAAAAGGTCCTGGTAAGTTGCTATTGGATCAGTGGGACAATGGGACTGTCTGCTGCCTGCCGAGGGAGGGGATGGGGAGTTGTGAAAAAGAAAAAAAAATGACCTGATGTGGAGGGAGAGGGAAGGGACCTTGAATAAGGATATACAGGGATAGAAAAAAAAATTCAGAGGGAAAGCTGAACACAAAGTAATTTTATGTGTAGCAAATTATTTACATTATCACCCTTGATAAGTCATGCTTATGATTTTTATTTTCTTTATAGTTATTGTTAACTTATCAGCATTTTAAATTCAATTTACTGTTTTTGTTGATAAATACAAAATAAATAAAAAAAATGTTATAAAACACTAAAAAAAATTAATTAGAAAAAAATCACTACTATTTCTATGAAGATGTAAGGTGGTTAAAAAGAAAATCTTGCTTATTATTCTTTCAGTTTTTAATATGTAATGAAGGCATATTCTAGGTAATGCTAACATCTTCAGAATAAAGTATTAATATCTATTATTAAAGGAAATATGGCAAGCCAACACAAATACTAAAGTTATGTTGTTACAGAATACAAATTAAGTTTTGTCTTAACTCATACATAATAACAAATTCTTGGTTGGTTGAAATATTTAATATCAAAAATTAGCAGAAGTAAATTTTAAGTATTTAGCTATATAAGTTATGAATTTGATGTTTAGCAAACATCATAACCAGAAGGCAGAAATGAAAAGAGATTAACAGACATTGAAGAAAAATGCAGACAAAATCAACCAAGTAATACTATAACAAAATGTTTTAATACGAAAGAGTTTAATTAACAGAAAAACGAGAGGGGGTAAAAAAGAAATTATGAGCAGGATGTTTACAAAGCATAGTTCATTAAACATTTGGAAGTAAAGTCAACATCACTAGTCCACAAAATACAACACACTCACCTAACAAGAATGTCTGGTTTATAAGATCATAAAAATATGTTTTCAAATGGTTGATGGGAAATTGAAAGATTAGATGAATCTGCAGAGTATTTTATAATAGGTATAAAATGTCTGAATTTTCATCATTTTTACTTTTAAGCTTTACTCTGTAAACTGAACATATAATTCATGTAAACATATAATTCAAGAACATATATTTCAGAATTCTTCTATTGGTGACATTGTAAATATCCACAATACCCATCAATTTTAGATACTGCAGATGTGTAATGAAACCACTGAAATTTAAGTAGTAAAAGAAACTGAGATGGAAGCATCCATGTCAAGCTACTCTTCTTAAGTTACTAGATCTTTAGTGTAACGTTTTTATGTTAGTGATTTGGATTCAACCCTGAACCTTGTACAAACTGTACAAATAACAGTCTGTAAGTTTTTGTTGTTGTTAATGATGTTATTTACTAGTTTTTGAGACATGGTCTTAGTATGTAGTACTAAGTCTGGTCCTGATCTTGCTATATAGTCAAAGCTGACCTCAAACTGACAAGATTTGGAATTATAGCTATGACAAACCATGCCAGATATTTAGTATAAGTCATTTTTAAAGTGTTGAAGTCTGGGCCAGTGCAGTGGTAACCAGTGAAGTAAAAAACCTTACAAGACTGGCACACAAGTTTGATTCCAAGAACCCTCATAAATGGAAAAATGTTAAAGCAACTCTATATAAAGCTGCCTTTGACCTCTGCATATGCTAATAATAGTAAATTTTAAATGTGTTTTTATTGTGTAACGAATGAGGGATCTCATCCCTAGGTAAAAACTAAGTTCCCTTCTCTTGGTAGTTATTTGCTTATAGCTCATTCAGTGGTGAGTCTATCCCATGTTCACTTAGGGATGTAAATTGATATTAGAATTGTTCAAGACTTGTTTAGGCAACCACATAGTTGAGATTTCATGAGTATAGCTCAGCTGTAAAATATATTCATACACTAAACAGAGTCATCAGGTTGTATTTACATTTTTATCACACATGTGTACTTGAGTGTATCAGAATAACAATTTTTAAAGAGGTTTACATTTTTGAAAGCAGGTAGTTACATGAGAAAAGCTAGAGGGAGAAGAGAAATGGGAAACTATACATTTATATTTTAATTAAAAAAATCTTAAAAGGAAAACATAAGTAAGACATTTTCTTCTGTTTGTTCCTGTGAACACACATACATGTTTGCACATATGCATATGCACATTATCTTGGAAAGGACATGGTAACCATCAGTATATGACATACCTTTGAAAGGTTTATTTTCTTCTTTGTACTTATCTACAATATAAAAATTACTAATATGTATGAAAAATGTTTTATGAAAGACTATTCACAATATGTTTTTATAGTAAGTAAAAGAAAGTATATTGCGGCATTTTCTGGAAACTAAAAATTTAGCTATAATTGATATATATTTGAATAGAATAAAATCTACAGTGGTTTCTTAACACATCAGAGTAAAATACTAAGAATATTAAAACTTTCCTATATGCTACATTAGAGCTAACCAATGCCCTCTTTGTCCTTACACCAATGCTTCACATTAGGAAGACTTTATACTGCAAATAAAAGATAGCATAGACCTTAAGTTTCATTTATTTGAGCATTATTGCTGTGCTAGGTTTTAGAAAATAAAACAAGTGAGAGTGTGGTTTTGTCTCATTTGAGGGAGATTGATAACCTTGAATCTCAAGCCTCCTGTGGCATTTTCTCAGTCTTCACTAACCATGACCAAGGTAGAATTGTCTCATCTACAAATTACGAAGAATAATCAGCTCTGAGAAGCAACCTTAGGTGAAGCGGTGTTAAATTGGCCAGGAAATTTTTTTGAGGCATCACTATTATTACCTTGCGATTTTTTCATTTCACTTTGCCACTGACACTTGGCAGGTTATAGTTTTTCATTTTCGCACTTGGATAAAACTCTACGAAGAAGATATGATAGAGACAGTGGTAGGGAATTTTTACAATGGGATTTTCTTCCTCACTCTATGAGATTAGGATACAAAATAGATTTCTATTTGAGACAACTTATCAATTGAAGGTACATAAACAGCCATCTATGACAACAGTAATGACATAGCACATTTGTTCTGTAAACTGCTGCCTGCTATATGGAGAGTCAATGTTCGTATTAATTTCTTTCCTTGAAACAGTTCCACTTTGGAAATAGTTTGGATTGAGTCTCCTTTTGAAGACTTCATTCCTCTGTTTGGTAATTTTCTGGGATTAAGATGTGTTTATAAAGACAGGAACTACTACTGTATGCACAATGTCAGGTACTATAAATAACAAACTTGCATTAATAAATAAAATAGGTTTCCAGTGAGTCCTCCCTTTTCCTCCTATAGAAGACCAGTGTCATTGCTTCTGGACTAGTTTAATGACAGCCATCTACACCATACTCTCAAAAGCTTTCTTTAGCAAATATATAACAACTGACTTATAACAGTCACTAACTATAAATTTACTGTTTTAAGGAAGACAGGAAAGTCATATGAAATACAATAATAGAGGCAGAATACATTGAAAAATGGACCTACAAGTAGAAAGAACTAAGAAATTATGCGTTGCAGAAGATGTGATCTAGTTATAAAATAAAATATTTCTGTCCCTAGGAAAAATAGAATTGTCTCTTGTGATTATCTCACAAGAAAAATGTGATGTCAATACAACTTTTCAAAGATTTTCATTTGTCTAGGTATTGGAGAGTAACTGACAAAATTGCTCCCTGGAAATGAACTTTACTTTGAGTGACTCCAGTTAAGAATCACTAGAAGTGTTTAAACAAAAAAGCAAAAAACAAAGCATGCCCATGCTGCAAACCACAAACACCGAACAGCTTGAAATCTGAAACACCTTGGATCCCACTCCCTCCAGAGGAACATCTGACCCAGTCTTGATGTTGGGGTGAGGAAAGTGGATCTGCCAGGAGTGGATGCTAAACTAAGCCATATTGGGGCCTTGGGACATCCTGCCCTTGCTGGGGAGATGATAAATAGATGTGGAGAAGACAGAGTGACTGTAAGGGGTGGGTGGGGGCAAGGGAGCTTGAACAAGGATATACACGGATAAAAAATATGACTTTATTCATAATAATAAAAAAAAGAATCAGTGGCTCAGCCAAGTGCTTGGCTGTGGGTATTGTGTCTAAATCTGCTTCCATCACTCATTGGATGTAGGTTTTATCTATCTATCTATGATGACTATTAGGGTAGTCGCCAATCCGACTACGGGGAAGGCTAGTTCGGCATCGTCTCCAGCACTGCTAGGAGTCTTAGCTGAGACATCTGTGGGTTCCTGTGCATTTCTCTAGCACCAGGTTTCTCCCTGACTCCTGGATTCAGCTGAAGGAGTGAAGTGACTAGAACAGCAAGGGAGGTGAAGAGCACAATGAAGAAACCACAGGGACTTCTGACCCAGCTAATGGCAGCTCATGGACTCTGGACAGACAGCTGGAAAGTCTTCATGGGATCGAACTAAGTCCTCAGAATGAGGGTGACATTTGCATTCAGACAGGTTTGAACTTGCTTTCTAGAACCCATTCCCCATGGTGGAATGCCTTACTGGGCCTTGGTACCAAGAGGAAGGAATGTGTCCTGTTTCAACTTGGTATGTTAGCCTGTGTTGTCTACTCAAGTGAGGCATTACCCACTTTGAGGAGTGGATGGGAAGTAGGGTGAAGGAAGGTGGGGAGAAGGAGAAGGAGAGGGAAAGGGAATAATGAGGGTATGTCAAAGGAAAAGGACCTACCTAAGTACAAAAGAGTGTAGAGTACAGTAAAATGATACTACTACTGAGAATAATAATCAGCAACTCTTCTGTATTCTTCTCAGAATTATGATGAGAAACAATTTGTTTTTATAAGACACTTATCAAAATCCACAAAATTAAATTTCTCAACCAAAATACAGAAAATACTTTAAGTTTTGCAAAATAGATGAAGTTTTAAAGAAAGTTTGTTTACATTCCTCTGCTAGTTTTGACAAACTTGTTTGTCAAAATGGTAGGGTTAAAAATGAATGAGGTAAATGTTTAACATTCTCAGAATGAATTCATTCCTTCTAAGTTGCATTCTTTTTCAAATATCCTTATTCAATTTAAGTGAAACAATCTCTAATCTCAGACAGTTACTTTAGTTATACATAAGAAATTACTAAATCTTCCATAAATGCAGTTAATTTAATATCAAAGAACTTGTATGTTGCGATCTGTTGTCATGCTAATGTGAGAAAGTGATAGAAAGAAAGACACAGAAATTCATGTCGTCAATTCTGATTCATCAATTCTGGTCAAGACAAAAAAAAAAAAAAAAACAGTGCAGCCTACTGTGCTTCTTTATTTGGCTCTTCAAATACCAAAGTATGAAATTGTATCAAAAGTATCAGATTATGCTCAAAATACCAACAAAATAACTAAAATAAGCAACATTTGAAAAAATATTACTAACTCATTAAAAAAATACAGAAGAACAATAAATAACTAAATTAAATGAAATAAATTAGTACTACAATGGAAAACAAGTAAACAGGAATCAAAAAAAGGAGAGAAAATTAAAATTTTAAAAATTAATTACTGAATAGATTAGAGTAACTAGATAGGGGTTAGTTTTCTGGTAAACAAATAAAAAGATAAATATAACCAGAATGATTAGAGGGCAGAGAGACAGAGACAGAGAGAGGAAACAAACCACTGTGGGGTGAAGGAAAGAAAGGTAACAGTTGTAAGAAAACACTGTGAAAATGTGTACACCAATACATTTTAAAGCACATATAAAATAATGAAAACTTCAACTTCTAACTACCATTAAAAGAAACAGCTTATTATACCCCATTTGATTTTGTTTACGACAGTACTTCTACATATACAAAAGAAATTCAGACCAGGTTTCCTTTACTGGAAATTTTTTTTCCCATTATCAAAAATCAGGCTGACAAGATGGATTAATGTGTAATGGCATTTGTTGCCAAAGCTGATGATCTGAATTCAATTCCTGAGATCCATTTGATAAAGAGAGCAAGAATGGACAAAATGGTTCTCTGACCTCCATATTTGACCCATATCATACACACCCATACTCAGATACACACACTCATGCTTGAGCATGCACATGTGCTCACGCATGCACACGCGAGTGCGCACATGCATGTACACACACACACCCACACACATGAATAAAGTTTTACAAAACTTTACATCTCAGAAATCATTCCTAGCTAATCACTTAACATAGACAGAAGACATTTGTGTAGCATACATCAAATTCCACAATGGATACCACAAAATAAAATAAACATAAAAATATGTTTTATGATTCCAGAATTACAGTTACCATCACAGTATAAGAAAGAAACTTTCAAAGCTGCCAAGAGAAGAAACTAGATAAAACAATAGTAATGGGGACATAAGTCAACAGGGTAAGAGAGGCATATACTGTCAGTGCTCAACAGATTCTAAAACGTCATGGCAATTTTCAAACTGCTGCAAAAACTCAACAGAACTCCAAACAAATTCCCAAGGGAATTTTTTGTAGGAATTTAAAACATGACTCATGTAGATGTAAGCAAAAGGAAATTCTTCCTCCAAAAAGTAAGAAAGGAAGGGAGGAAAGGAGAGAGAGAGAGAGAGAGAGAGAGAGAGAGAGAAAGAGAGAGAGAGAGAGAGAGAGAGAGAGAGAGAGAGAGAGAGAGAGAGAGCAAGCCAGCTCAAGGAAAATATAGAGGAATCACCAAAACAGCTTTGAAAAATCTCCTCAGTTAGAGGAATAATTGTATCTGCTAAAATGACCTTAAGACTATAGTAATCAGGAAAGTACAGCAATGAGCCAGGGACAGAGGTAGCCAAATAAATCAATGGAATAAAGTGGAGATTCCAAAGAGAGCCATTTTATAAAGGAAAGCTTCAATTTGATAGAGAAACTTTTCAACCATGGCACAAGTGAAAATCTATATGAAAACTCTAAAGCAAAAGATTTTGAGGTGCTGGGGAGGTGGGTCAGGGAGTAAAGCACTAATTATAGAAGCACGAGGTCTCAGTACAGATCCCCAGATCCCATGTAGAGTCAGCACCAGGTCACTTGCCTGCAGTTCTGGTATCCACTATGAGATGAGAAGCAGACAAAAAACTCCATGAAGAACACAGTATTTAAAACTGAATCTCTGAGGCAGGAGCTGATGTAGAGGGCATAGATGGGTGCCTCTCAATGGCTCTTTCCCCCTGGCTTGCCCAGCCCAACTTCTTATAGAACCCAGAACCAACAGCCCAGGTATTTCACCATCCAGCATGGGCTGAGCACTCTCCCATTGATCACTAAATGAGAAAATACCTTACAGCTAGTTCTCATTGAGGCATTTCCCCAGCTGAGGCTCCTTCCTCTGATGACTCTAGTGTGTGTCCAGTTAATACAAAAAAAGAAAAAGAAAAAGAAGATCCAGCCAGTAACCTATCATCTATATTTTAGGATATTGAAATCTTTTGGGCAAGATAATTGGTAAATACTGAAATACTCTGTTAACATCTAACAGACAGTTATTTATAAATGGCTTAAATAGATGAGTTCCTTTTTTATAAAAGAGCAAAAAAAAAAAAATAGAACAAGCAAACAATGAGCATCGAACAAAGACTGTATTCAAAGAGTAAATACATTTTTATTTTCATCATTTAGGATAAATTAATTACTGCAGTAGTGAAAACACTCAGTCTAGAGTTTACTGCTGAAAACATTTTAATTTAGGTCTCTAAGGAGTCTTATAGAAACTGTGGAGGTTAAGAAACAACAGTTATGGTCATGAAAGTATTCCAACATAATTCAGGTTAGTGTGAGTCATTTATTCTGTTATTTCATTATTGTTTAAAATAATACAACTTGGAGTGAGGACATGAAGGGCCAACATAGCAATAAATTTGTTGTCTTGGGGAGATTAGGTAAAATTCTGCAAGATTTAGCCTAATCTGGGCTACATAGCTAGATAGACTTTGTCTAAAACAAGCTAAAAAAATGAATAAATGATGAAATGGCATAAAATTTAAAAAATCAGTTTAATTTCATTTTGACTCAGAATACTTAAAAGATTAATAATTCCAAATTTTAAAATTGAATAAAACCTAACATGGATGGCCAAATAACTTTTTCCTTTACTTAATACCTTTATGCTTATATGAAAATGAGAGATAAACAAATATATAGAGACATATACACCACAAGTTGACAGCAGTAAATGTATATTTAACATTTAGAAATTATTCATTATCCTATAATCTATAGAATAATGAGCACCAATAGTTGTAACAAACTGTGAGAATTTTTTTTGTAGTGGAAAGAATGTATCTTGGTGAGGGCTGAAAACAAATATTTATATCTTTTTAAAGTATATAAATCTACTGATTTAATAACTTGGTTTTGCTAGTAATGAATAGTTGCTAGTTTCAGTTTCAGTAGTTTTCAATTTTAGCTGGAACTGAGAGAGGTGGTCTTCCCCAGAAAGGGGCACATCAGGTGGTTTTGGGTGCCAGACAGTCAGTCTAGAACACATACATATAAGTAAAACTATATAAAATGAACAGGTTATAATTAGAAATATGTATGTTTCTACATAAACATTTAAGCATGCAGTAAGAATCAGTTTGGGGGAAAAGGCCACAAATTTTGAAGTAAAGCAAAAATGGGTATAATGAAAGGTTTGAGGAAGGAAGTAGAGGAAGGGAAGTAATTATATTATAATTTCAAAACTAAAATATAAAGCATGATAAAAAACAAAACTTAAAAATATGTGACAAATGAGCCAAAATTCTTACCAAAAACTAACATCAAAACAGACATAGCCAAATCACTAATGGAAGGCACATTTTCTTTTTGGCATACTTATGACTTTGATATTTGTCCAACTTTTTCACAGTACATCAAACAGAAAACCTTTAGGGTAGTAAGGAGAATATATGCATAGAAGAATTTGGGAAATACTAGGGCTGCCTAATGAGGTCATGGAACAAAACACAGCTGGCCTGCAGACTGTTCATTAGCCACCCCAGAAGAACCAGGGGAGTCCCAGGAACAGCAGCTGCCAAACCCAAGACCATAAACAGACAATCAGAATACTTCAGAGCTGGCAAGGCTCTCCAGGGCTAAAGTAGGCTTTAGTTTGCTACAACAATTCAGGAACCAGATGAACTTTCTGAAATCACCTGCAAACATTTTATAGAAGAAAAATTTAATACAAATGTTTGTCAGTATCAAGCTATTTTGTCACCAGATTTGGTTAAAGTATTTTTCTTTTATACAAAACTATATGTTGGATATTGAATATATTCTTTGTAAGTTGTCATCCTCCCATTTTTCTCTCATCTTTTCCTATTCACTTTTATTCTCCTTTTATTCACATTACACAAGCATACAAAATTTTATGTATCTATGTAAAAATCTAGAAAGACCAAATGAGAGTAATGTATATCTATCTCTCTGAGCTGGCTTAATTCTATTATTACAATTATCTATATTTGTATCTGCTATCTTGAAAATAATGTAACTGAATTCTTTGTGATTTAAAAGTTCCACTTTAAACACAGGCTTATGCCCCCACACACATATATACACACACATACACACACAGACACACAGACACACACATACACACACAGAGACACACATACACACACAGACACACTCAGACACACACAGAGACACATACACACATACAGACACATACATACACACAGACACACACACACATAGAAACACATACATATGCACATAAACACATATACACACAGACACACACATACACACACAGACATACATACACACACAGATACATACACAGACACACACACACAGACACACACATACACACATACATGCACACACACAAATATATACACACACCACTTTTTCTTTATGCATCCTTATAAATTGGTTTTATAACTTTGCTATTATCTACAGACATTTATGTTGAAATGTCTGTGATATGTTGGCTCTCAACCCTTTGAGTAAACACCCAGGAGAGCTACTGACCTACTTCAATCTTTTATTTAATGTACTGAGAAACTATTGGATACATTTTAGTCATTGCTCACTGGTGCTAAGGAAGTAGGGAGCCTGGAGTTCTGTCTCTCTCATGTCACAGTAGGCAGCATCCTCTTAAGTACTAGAAATATTAAGTGCAGCAGAGAAGCCATACAACTGTTATCTGTAATTGTTTATTCTCAAAAAGCTTTGGTATTCCCTGTGTAGTTACTCGGTAAGATCTCTGTGAATTCTTTCACGTATCTTTGTCAAAGTGTCAAAGCTGTATGAGAGGTGTTTTTGTAGCCATTGTAATTAAAACAATATCTGATATAAGCAACAATTTACTCCTGATGGTATCTCAGAAACCAAAAGTAATCCACCACTTATCTCTATAAAGAAATTACAGGATATAAAAGATTAATCTTCCAGTTATCTGAAAAACATCAGTCAGTGTACAGACTGATGCCAAGTTCTTTGCAGGCTCAATAAATTAATTCAGGCCTTTTCTTGATTCGCTATTATAAAATTAGTATCTTTCTAGTAAGATATTTTTGCTAATAGATAACAATCTCTGATCAAATTAATAATATAATAAGGTTCACTTTCGGTGGTTTAATGGTGGTCTTTGTGGTATAGTAACATATTGCTGACTTGGGCACGCAGCTACTAGATTGAATAGGAAATTCTACCAGTAAACTTCTCCATAAAAAAATTCTAAAACTATCTTAGATTAGTAATGTCTAAATCTAAATGAGGAATTTGCACTTTAAAATCTTCTTCACTTTGTCTAATATCAGCCATTATTCACAGTATTGTAATCAAGTCTCCAACAAAAATCTCATAAAGCACTGTCTCATGCAAAACATTAAGTGATACTTCGCCATCTCAATATCCAAAGAAGTGTTCTAAAAGTCCATATTCTATTTAATTCTATTTAAAATCAATCAGTGATCCCCTACAACATTAAAGTGCCCACAAAATTTCACTTCAAAATACAAATCTCTTGCTGTCATTTCTAACAACTGTCAACAGCTTCCACAGGCCTCTTCAACATCCTGGCTTTGACAGATTGTTGAGCATTTCTAACTGCTACCATCTTGACCATAGTTCATCAATGGAGTTTTCAAATATTTTCATTTGTTTGTCATTGTTTATATTTTTAACTAAGTAACCACAGAATAAAGATAGTAAAATTATCCTTATTGACACAGTAAAACAAACATACATTTGGAAAAAATTCATTTTGCATTAAAAATGATTTTAGCAACTAGATATAGAATGTGATGCTTATATATGTTTTAGAAAAGTATTTTGAAGGAGAATGACTTATATTATCATTCCTTGTGAGAAATAACATGTGGAATATTACAATTGTATAGGATATTTCTGACAAATTTAAAATAAATTAATATTGGTATGAATGTGAAAGTTTCAAAGTTTTAATGGTACAAAGCATTCCATACAAGAATTATGTATATTAAGCTGCAAATTTCTGAAAATAGTAGTAGTTTAATGAATTAGTGTTAGTTTCTTTAAACATTGTGGTAGTTTGACAGGAAATTCCCCCCATGAGTATAATGGACTAAACCCCTGAAGCTGTAAGCCAGCCCCAATTAAATGTTTTTCTTTTGTTTTTGTTTGTTTGGTTGGTTTTGGTTTTTTTTGTACAAGTTGCCATGCTTATGGTGTCTCTTCACAGCATTAAAAACTCTAAGACATAAGTTGGCACCATGACTGGGGTATTGCTGTGACAGGCCTGAGCATGTTTTCCTCTGAAGGAATTCAAATTTTGGTACTTTGGGTTAAGAAAACAGCTTGTTCAGCCACTCTGTAATGCATTATGGCAGTTTCTCAGAAAATTGGGAATCAATCTTCCCAAGGATCCAGCAATACCCTACTGGGCATATACCCTAAAGATGCACATTCACACTCCAAAGGCATTAGCTCAACTATGTTCATAGCAGCATTATTCATATTAGCAAGAACCTGAAAACAACCCAGATCCCCCTCAACTGAAGAATGGATTAACAAACTGTGGTACATCTAAACAATGGAGTAAGTAAAATGTAAGTAAGAAAAAAATGACATCCTAAAATTTGCAGGAAAATGGATGGATTTTGAGAATATCCTCCTGAGCAAGGTATCACAAACCCAGAAAGATAAGCAGGGAATGTATTCACTCATTAGTGGACTCTAAACAAAAAAGCAAAAAATAAAGCATGTCCAAGTTGCAAACCACAACCACTGAACAGATTGGGATCTGAAGCACCTTGGACTGGCATCTTGGAGCCCATTCCCTCCTGAGGAATATCTGACCCAGTCTTGATGTTGGGATGAGGAAAGCGGATCTGCCTGGAGTGGATGCTGAACTAAGCCATCTTGGGACCTTGGGACCTCCTGCCCTTGCTGGTGAGGAGATAAGGAGATGAGGAGATGAGAGAGTGACTGGGAGGGACAGGAGGGAGAAGGGAGTTTGAACTAAGGGACACGTTGATAAAAATGAGACTTTGTTCATAATTTAAAAAAAAACAAACAAAAAGAAAATAGTTACATGCTTTAAGCACTGCTTAATGGGTCATACTAGTAAGACCATGGAAGACAGTGGTGCTTAATGTGATTTGATGAACTACAGGGGCCTTGTTCAAAAAGTTTCTTTTGATATTTAGGTGAAGAAAGTGGCTGCTTTTGCCCTTCATGAAAGAGTATAACTGTGGTTAATGTGAAGAGTTTTGGATTAATCCATGGTAGAAAAAAATGTCAAAACAGCCTGAATAAGACTCTGCCATGTGGTTATTAGTAGTAATTCTTATGAAGATTTATAATGAAAAGAAGCAAGCTGAGCAGCATAAATTACAAAACACAAAACATATGGAGAAAAGTAGCATAAGGGGGGACAGTGGAGAACTAAATCCCAAATTCAAGAACATAAACAGATTAAGAAATGGAATAAAGGGAGTGGCGACCTCAGGGAAAGACCTTATCCAGGAAAGTTTCCAATTTGTAAAAAAGAATTAAAGAAATGTTTAGAGTGGTTGTGATGATGGACCTTCAACTCCAGTACCAGAAGGAAGAAAGACACTGGCACATTAGAGGTTAAGGCCCGTCTGGTCTAAAAAATACGTTCAATGACAGCCAAGCTTAGCCAACTATGGAAACAGAAAAGCTACTGAAGATGTAACTGAAAAAGGAGGCCATGTTCCAGACTCAGCAAGCAGTAGACTTTTAGCAGCTTTGGGCACGTGCTTCTGGCTTCAGAGATAAGAATAAAAGAAACTGGTTATGAAATTTGCCTCTGCACCTAAAAAAAGCTACTGAGGCCAGGCATGTATCAGGGGTGTCCCTGGAGAGAGGCCTAGAGAGGCCATTGCAATGAGAATGGCTAACAGGGAATAGAGCCAGCCCCAAAGACAAACCCAAATACAGTCAGATTTCTTAAGAGCATTTTACATCAGACATGAGATGAACATCTTGGAGTTTGCCCAGCTGACTTTTGGTCTTATTTTGTCCAGTATTTCCTCACTATGCTCTTTCCCCTATGTTTGGAATGGTAATATATATCCTGCACCATTATATGTTGAAACAATTTAATTTAATTTTTTTATTTTACAGAAGATTACAACTAAAGGGATGGCATCTTTCTCAGAAGATACTTTGAACTCTGCACTTTTAATAAGTTTGAGACTGCTATAGACTATGCAGAATTTTGAAGTTGGACTCAATGTATTTTTGCATTATAATATGGCTACAAACCTTTGTGGGCCAGGAATTAGAATGAGGTAGTTTGAAAGAAAATGCCCCCCAAAGGGAGTGACACTATTAGGACGTGAGACCCTGTTGGAATATGTGTGTTACTGTGGTGGCAGGCTTTGAGGTCTTTTTTGCTCAGTGTGACATTCAAACTACTTCCCATTTCCTGCAAGACATGGGACTCTCAGTCTCTTTTCCAGCACCATTTCTGCCTGTATGCTGCCATGTTCCACCATGATAATGGACTAAACCTCTAAACTTAAGGAAGCCACCTCAATTACATGTTTTTCTTTATAAGAGATACCATGGTCATGGTATCTCTTCACAATAATAGAAACCCAAACTAAGATAAGCACACACTTGATTTTAAAGATAGGTGAGCTATCCTTAGAATTCATGAGGCTTGGTGAGAAGTGGCTGTAGCTTGTTCCTCTGTCTCTATTATCTTTCAGATTTTCCCCAATACTTGGCTCCAGGTTTTTACTATAACACCAAGATTTCTGTGATATATGCATACAACAGCAATTAATGGGTGAAAAAAAGCTATGAATTTGAAAGAAAACCAGGATGAGTATATTGCAGGAGGAAGTGATGTAATTATTTTATAATCTCAAAATAAAAAATAAAAGGTATTTGTGAAACATTGGGCAGATTGCTATACAACCCAAGGTCTGCAATTACAATATGTAGTGAATCATATTAATGTAAAAACTGATATAAGATAGAGTAAACAATGGCAGATGAGCTGAAGTCAGAGTACTTTCTGGCAACGAAATAAAAACACAATCCATTAATTCCTTCCATTTAATTAGCCCCCCAGTCTCCAATACTTTCTTGAAAAATCTCAGCATTCTTTTTCTTTATCATTTTTATTTATTTATAAAGTTTTTTCCATGTACATCACTGCTTGCCCTCTCCTTCCTCCTCCCAGTCCCTCCCAGTCCCTCCCAGTCCTCCCACAGAATCCTCCCACCCCTGACCCCCATCCATTCCCCAAGGAGGGCAAAAAGTGCCAAGGTGGGTCAGTTCAGTCTGATGTATGCATTTGAGGTAGGTCCAAGTCCCTCATCCCAGTATTAAGACTGGGTTAGGTGTTCCTCTGTAGGGAATGGGCTATAAGATGCCAGTTCATGCACAGAAACAGAATCTGATCCCCTCCATATGCAAGTTGACTCTCTTCTTATATACTATACTTCCTTGGAATCACTTATTCCTATTCCTTCTTAGTTAAAAGACTCAGAATGATACATGAATTTTATACCCTTATGAAGTATCCCTATTTGCCTTCCCCTGTCCCCCTGAAGGCTTTATGGCTAATTTGAACAGAAAATAGAGATGATACTAAGGATAAGTGTAGTTCTCAAGTATACAGATATTATCTAAACATTTTATCTGGCCAGCTGTGAAGCAAATTGACCTACTACTAGTCTTTAACACATCAGGGTATTCAAGCTTTGCAACAGACCTTTAAAGGAGTTCCTTTTGAATAGAAAGACTAAGATAGAAATTACTGAAATTGTCCTTACTTGATTATTTCACTCTTCTATTTTCAATTCATCTAAGATTTGTATCTCACCTGCTCACATATTTTGAAAGATATAGACTACAGTTTTCTTCTAAATTTAAGACTAGGATTCTTGAAACTTCAAAATTTCTTTAAAGAAACTTAGTTTATGTAAAATAAAATTTTCTCATTTGGAGTGGGCCTTTAATTTGTTTTAGCATACATACTTGCAAAACTTACCACAATTTTAGAAGACTTTTATTTTTAAAAAGTAATTTTGACACTTATAGCAAATGTTCTTAATTGCTCCCAAATCAAGGCACACAACATCACACTGTGTTGTGGAGATTACTCAATCATGGATGTTCCATCTCTGTGTAATCACACAATATCTTGAATAACCTGCCTCTTTCTCATCTGTAACTTCAATTTTCATTCCCATTCAAATATGGATTAATAATGTGTTCTTTTTATACCCAGTTAATATCCCATTGTACAGCTATACATTTAAGCTGACAATTCAACAGTTGAAAAGCAATTCGGTAGTATCTACTTTTAGGCTATTACAAATAACATTTCTATAAACAAACACAACCCTTTGTTTCCCATTTGGTTTTCTTCTTTATACATATGTATTTAGAATTGAGACTGTCACATATATTTTATCTAGGTTTATACACTAAAAAAAAAAATGTAACAGTTTGCCCACATATAGATATGAGGGCTTGGAATTCTCTAAATTCTCACCACCAATCTTGTTTCCTTACTTTCTGTTAATGTAGCTCTTGGAATTGTTATTTTTTAAATCCCTGATACACAGTGTCTTTTGTGTACCTAAAGAGTCATTTCAGATTGTTGTATTTATTTTTTAAAAATTTTGGTAAATATGTTATTACAGTATTTCTCCCTTCCCATTCACTTTCCAAAACCTCCGATATACCACTTCTTACTCTCCTTCAAATTTGTAGCATCCTTTTCACTAATTATTATTGAATGCATATGTTTGTGTTTTGTACATATATAATTCTAAATATATTTGGTCTGTTTAATGTTACTTAAAAGTATGCTTTCATCTTAGTACTAAGAGAGTTCTCTGAACATTCCAGTTGTAAGAGCTTTATTAAATATGGGATTTATAACCCCCCCTCTCTCTCTCATGTGTGTGTATGTGTGTGTGTGTGTTGTGTGTGTATGTGTGTGTGTACTATGCCATAATTTGGTTGGTTGGTTGGTTTTGTGTTTTTTTGAGACACTGTGTCTCTATGTTGTCTTGTCTGTTCTGGAACTCACTATATAAAATGGGCTGGCCTCAAACTAAGAAATTTGTCTGCCTCTACATTCTCAGCACTGAGATTAAAAGCATTACTCTATTTTGTTAATTTCTGTGCATGGTAAGTATGCAGCATCATTCTCAGCATCTAGATATTTAATTGTTTCATCATCACTTGTTATAAAAAGACTCTTCTTTCTGTCCTGAATTTTTAATACCCTTGTTAAAATCAACTTACCACAAGAATAAATTTAATAATAAAAAAATCAAGATGGAATGATGACTTAAGTTGTTTTCAGTATTTTTTCTTATTATAACAAGCAACCAGTATTGGGTTTGTTTTTTTGTTTGTTTGTTTGTTTGTTTGTTTGTTTAGTTTTTCAGTATTAGTTTTAAAAATTGATGTCTCTACAGCTAAGAGCACTGACTATTCTCTTTTTTTTAGTGTTGTAATTAGTTTCTTTTTTATCATTTCTTTTTATTTTATTTTATTATTATGAACAAAGTTTTGACTGGGTTACTCAAAGTTTTGGGCTCTAGATTCTTGAGTTCTTTATATATCTTAGAGATCAGTCCTCTATCACTTGTAGGATTGGTGAAAAATCTTTTCCCATTCTGTAGCCTGTTGTTTTGTCCTATTGACAGTGTCCTTGGCTTTACAGAAGCTTCTTAGCTTCAGGAGATCCCACTTATTGATTGTTGATTTCAGTGTCTGTGCCACTGATGTTATATTTAGGAAGTGGTTGCCTGAGAGCACTGACTATTCTTACAGAGTACCATGGTTCAAATTCTAGCATGCATATGACACCACACCACTGTCTATAACTCCAGTCCCTTCTTTGAAAGCCATACTCTGGCCTCTGTAGGCACTGTATACACATGATACACAATCATTTTCAGTCATTTTTACTGAGAACACGTTTTTTCCATTCCCCTTTTACATATCTATTTTAGTTCACTACTACACTTAATATTGACAATTTTAATGTTTTTCAAACTAATCTTCTTACATATTAGTTGTTATTACATAAATCCAGATGATTAACTAATACAAAATTATCCTGTAGTGTAATTCTGATCACAGCAACAATGTTCTATGCTCTCCTTCTGCTTTTTATCAAGTCAAAAATATTCCTTTTCTCTTGCATTTCAGGCTTGCCACAATACAGCCATTAATATTATTTCAGTGTTGATACTTTGAGCTTCCTATGACCAAACTATGCCAGTTACTATTGATGGACAATAATCCAAGCTTTCATTCTTTATACAGACATGAAATGTCCCCACCCCATCTGTCTACTGAAGACTAACCCATTCAAATTACTGTTGTTTTTCAATACTATAATTTTCTTGGCATAATAACTGTCCCTCTTATTCAAGATGTGAGGATAGATCATATGTCTCTAATAACTTCAAACATGGAAGTGGATATAATTACTCATTTTAAGTTTTATGAACAAACCTCATGTTCCCTTCACTAAATTCAGTGAACTCCTGCCTATTGCTGATTATTTGTTTACATTGTAAAAAAAAAAATTGTCACTCCCTAAGGCAACTTATGATGGGTCTAATTGAAATCTGAACAGCCAACAGCAAGAGAGGAGGTGTAGGCAAAACTTCCAGTCATGGAGAGCAAGGACGAGGAGGAATTTAAATTTAAGTTGCAGAGGAGGCAGTGCGAGGGAGGGGGAAAGATGCCAGGAGTAGAAAGCCAGACACAGAGGAGGCAGCATGATCAGTACAAAGAGAAGAAGTAACAAGCCATTCCACAGAATGTAGATTAAAATAAGTGGGTTAATTTAACTGAAAAGAGATAGGAGAACAAGCCTGAGATAAGGCTGAGCTTCTATAATTAACATTATGTCTCTGTGTCATTATGTATGAGGCAGTGGCCCAAAGCAAAGTCAACTACATCCACATGATTCTCTAATGTATGATCACTAAGTAATAATCACTAGACTAAATTATATAAATTAATAAATTTATTAATTATTAATAATTAATTTATTAATTGGAATAATCTTCATTGCAACAAATTACTTATAAATCATTTGGCTTAGAAAAAGAAGTTATAGAATTTTAACAGTCATTTTTCCAATTATGAATATCCAATTGCTAAACTAAAAAATGCTTGGTGTTATCAGATATATAAGAGCTTCACATTATAACTACCAAGTACCTACTCATTCTCTATATGTCACCTCCAACCTATCATGCAAGCAACCCTAATTAGATTTACTGAGTCTCTCACACACAAATATAAGGTATGAACAGAAAATAAAGTGGTCTGGGAAGAAGAAAGTCCATGAAACTGAGATAGTAAGAAAGGGTTCTGGGTGGATATAAATAAAGTTCCTTATATAAGTTGTATTAAATTGTCATAGAATAAATTTTTGATTTAATTTTAAATTTTCATACTCCAGAATATATAAGCAACATTTATACAGAGAAAACTGTGAACAGAATTACTTCAAATATTCAAATACAATAACTTCAGTAAATCAAAAACCATTATAAATAAAAATAAGGAAATTTAGATGAAAAAATACAGTGTGATGTTGCCTTATGCCTAAAAGAAAGGCTATTAGCAAATGTTAAAAAATTACTAAGTGTGGATACAACATGTGATAAAGACACATAGATAGAATATATTACAGTCTACCTGGAAAACAATATTCCTCAAATAACTAAAATGAGAACTAATATGTGATCTAGCAACACTACCACTCAGTATACATGCAAAGGAACCAGCAGTAAGACAAAACACTGCTTCTGTGTGTGTTCTAATGTCACTCACAACAATCATGATAGGGACTCAGTATCCATCAGTGAATAAATAAATAAGAAAATAATGTTAAATATATAAAACTCTATAGACTAAAAAAAGGAATTCTGTTAATTACAACACAGAAGAAACTCAGGGAGATGTTAAGCAAGAAAAGCTAAACAAAGGCAAATGTTAGAGATCCTTAATGATGCATGATTAAAAAGTTTAAGTCAAATAATTATGAATTACAATGGCTGTTGAGTGATACTACTAATTTGGGATGAAGTTAATTAAAAAACACAAAATGTCAGTTATCTAAGAGGAATGAATGAGATATATTGTACATTTTATGTAAGATACCTTCAAAATCAAACAGTGCTCCTAAAAATTGCTAAGGAATACTTAAAGTATATAGTCCACCAAAAATCATGAACATGTAAGATAATATATGCTAACTAACTTATTTAGTCAATCTACAATATATACAAATTCAAAAGGAACATATTATAAATATATCTAAACGTGTTTTCTGATAAAAATTAAAAGGTACTTTCCTTAAATGTGATGGCTCCATGCAGGGAATGCAGTAGGGCTAATGAAAAGAAAAAAGTGAACTTGGCACCAGCTCCCATACCCCTGATCCTGGCTGTGGGCTCCTACATCTCAATCTAGAAACTTAGAACTAGGAGAAACTTTTTCTCATGTCGATAAATTTGTTTCCACAGCGATTTGTAAGCTTATTATATTGAAAAATAATTTAACTATTATGACTAGAAAGATACTATAGCAATGCTACAAAATATAAGGCTTACGCACAGGTAAATTCAATTCATATATACCATTCATTACCAAGTAAAATGTGAAAATAAAACATTAAATAAAATCAAAACAAACTACATCTGATTAAAAACAAAAATTATTTAGCTTAAAATTTTTAATGCATCTATCAAAGTAAAAGTACAAAAGTCTAATGAAAGAAAGCAAGAAGAATTAAATAAATGAAGTGGAATTCTAAATATATGGAGAAGATTCAATAATGTTGACACATCAGCTTTTCCAACTTGATTTATAGACTCCAAACCAATTTAAATAAAAAAAACCATAATTTTATTTTGGAGATACCAACAACCTGACAACAAGATATATATGGAAAAATAAAGTGTCTAAAGAAGTTAATATTATATACCAATAGCTTAGTATAGCTCTCAGTCCTCATCAAAAAGGCCTGTTTTTTTGCTGTTGTTGGTTTTTTTTTTTTTTTTTTTTTTTTTTTTTTTTTTTTTTTTTTTTTTTGGTACAACAAAAGGTGTTTTGAATCACAATTTGTCATAGTACAGAAAATAAATAACTATGAAATGCCTCACCACAAGTGGAATATCTGTAACACACCCCTCCACCCAAGGCTCAGGGAATACCTTAGAAGATGAGGAGCAAAGACTGTGCCAATGGACCTAAAGGGGTGCTGTAACATGACAGAAACAGTGCATCCCAGAACTCTAACAACTATGGTTGTGTGCATAAGGCATACAAAAGACAATACTAGTGAATATTCCAAAATGTGGGTTAATGTGTCAGAATATTCTACCCCTGAGATTTCCACAGTTAGTCAATTTCAGCTAAAGGAGGGAAAGTCAATTTTCATCAGGGACAAATCAATATATATTGTTGCCCATGTTTCACTGGGAAGTCCTACACACCATTATACTTACAGGCAATACTAACTGGGTTCGATAGGTTATTTGTGTGTGTGTGTGTGTATGTGTGTGTGTGTGTAGAAGATATGAACTTGATAGTTCAAGGAGTTGGTGTCAGGAAAGGAGTTGTCACTGTTTGTTATATTTTTTTGCTCTTTGTCTTTTGTCAACTGGAAAGAAGGTAGAGTCATCTGGAAAGAGGAATTCCCAGTTAAGTGATTGCCTCCATCAGACTGTGTTGCAAGTGAGCCTATGAAGGTGTTTTTGATTATGTATCAGTGCCATCCCTGGGCAGGTGATCCTGGCTTGTATAAGAAAAGTAGTTAAGTAAACAATGGGAATGAAGCCAGTAAGCAGTACTCCTCCATGGCCCCTGGATCAGTTCCTGCTTCCCAGTTCAGACCTCAATCTCTTTTCCTGATTCCAAAGATACCTCATGGGAACTTTACTAAGCAAGACATAAAACCATCACGTTAAAAGACCTTTCATGTCATGTGTAAAGAGAAAAATATAAATTGAAACAACAGAATGTCATGACACATTCAATATAATGACCAAAATCCAAATGTTGTAACAACAAACTCTAGACAGATGTGGAGAAGTAAGAACTTTTATTCTGTGCTGAAGAGAATTTGTATAAAATTTGTAAAACATTTGTAAAAATGTTATAGTATCTTTAAGCAACAGCTTAGAGATTTCTTACAAAGTGAGTACTCATACCACATACCACAGCATGCAAGCATCACAGGCCTTGGTATTTACACAAAGGAAACCAAGTGTTTAAATCTTAGTATAAGCATGAATGCTTGCAGCAGCCAGACTAAAAGTGGTCCACAGGCAAGAAACAGAGATGCCCTTCAGCAAGTAAATGAAAAACGTCTGGACAATAGAGCATCAGCCAGGACTAAAAGCAATTGTGCTATCAAATTGTACAAAGAAAAGTCAAGAATTAAACTGAAATATAAATCACTAAAGAGAATAAGCAAAGGTCAAAGGCCAGAGCAGGTACAATACTCTGAAGAAGACAAAACTGCAGGAGCATTGTGAAGGTCAGTGACCGTGAGAAGTCAGAAAAAGGGGGCTACTGCAAAGGAGTAAAAATTGCTTCTATCAGACAAATTAACAACTATGTTTGAATGTAGTTATTTGACATTGTATGGGTTAAGCAAATGTATCCTAGTAGACTGTCCCAAAACTAGTTGTAATTAATTATTTAATTTCAGATTCCTGGATCTGAGAATAAGCAAGACCCAGGAGAGGTCACTCTATATTGTCCTTTTATTAATGAGTAATTATATTCTTCTCCTTCCTATCTCAGAGCCAACCTCCTGCTAACACATTTATGCCATTTAAGCCCTTGCATGCACTAGGACCTTACCTGGACAATTTCATTACTTGGAAAACTGGCATCTTCCTTAATTATGACTCCCTGTCTCTACTGTAGATAGATATATGTCTATCAAGCACTAATTCATAACTAACCCCACAATAGCTAAAAAAAACTTCATACTGCATGCAGTTCCACAGCATTCCCACCACAGGTCCGAGGAGAATCTCCTGCAAAGTCATTTCATGGGGCTTACATCTACAAATGCATTCCCAGTGGCAGCTGGTCAGTTTAGATGCTGTCTCTCCTTTACTCACTCCCCCACACACCTCTCTTACCGTTCCTAGATAAAGAGTGGAAAACGGAACAGTAACCTCCAAGATTGCAAAAGTAAACAGATACCATATTTTTTCTATTTAAGCTTAGTTTGTTCCTAATGGATTTTATACTATGTGTTATAAAAATTACTGTGAAGAGTTTTATTTTTTGAAGTTCCCATAATACCATATCAAATATCATCCTATTAATATTTCATTTTTTGGATTCTATCATGAAATATTTCACCAGTTTATATATGTTGAGCTTATAAACACTGAAGTCTAGAAAGTATGAAAAAGGATGGAACATTCAAGGTAAACTTCAAATTTTAAATGTCTAAGTAAAGTCCACCATTCTACATGTATTTCAGAAAAACTCATAAAATTACACACTAAAATTATGTTTAATAAACTCTAGTGTTACTTTTAAAATTCCATGGCATGAAACCTTCATACATGATGCTAGGAAATATGGGCATTAAAGCATGACAGAAGTAAGAACAGAATATATTAATCTATGTCAAATAATTTTATAAAAGCTAAAAATTACTTCTCCCAAAGGCTAATCACTATAGTAAAAATATGTTGAAAATTTGTTTTAGGCATGGAAAACTAAATGTACATGAAAAAGGTAAATTGTAAAATTAAATATAATATTCATGCATCATAATTTTCAATTAATAATTGTACTGAAAATGATTTTTAACTGATACCTAGTAATGTGCTAGTTTAATATACTGAAGCTATCAATAACCACAATATTTTATGTAGAGGAGAAATAATCTTTCCCAAGTTTCATCTAATTTTTACTGATTTATTTATACCACAATTTGAGTAAATAATGTCATAAACATTATTCTTTCTAATATACCATGGAGTGTTTAAATTGCAACCACTATCATCCCTTGGTATTCCTGTACTTGTCAAACACAGAAGATTACATTGTTTGTCTAACACTTAGATTTTTAGAAACATTGTTAAAAGCTGTCACTAGAGGGAAGTCTCTTATTCTAGAAGCTAAACATAAATTACCACAAATCTCACAACAGCACGAATCTCTTCACTAAAAGGCAACAAAGATTTGTATAAAAAAACAAGACAAATATTTCTTCTTCTAAATAAGTTTTAGAAACAGAACCAGTCAGTATTATTTTATTTTAATCATAAATAAATTATATACAAAATATCAAGTCAAATTAAACTTCAAGCACAAATTGTTTTAAGCATATGAATATTTTTTCACAGATAAGTATGTATCCCTTCAATTCACTATGAAAGGGAAGTGATGTCTCAGAAATAACTACACTAACTAGATAATACTCTTTTTCTAAAATAAATAGTCCATGATTTGTCTTAACAAAGAAATAAATACTTCCTTTACTACAACAGAGAATACATTATTACAAAAAGAAAAATCAAGATTTATAGTTAAATTCTGGAATATTCTTTCTATTTGGCATAATTTATGTGAATGGGACATATTTGAATATATATTATTGAAAATATCATTATTTTACAATACATTTTATATATTATAAATCATTGTAATACTGTTTGTTTTTTATATACTAAATTTTCAAGCATAAATTTTACCATTTAAATCATTTCACTATCATCTTATATAGTATTTGAATGAAAATATCACTGCTGATTTAACCATTAGTAATTGATAGTCATGTACATTATATTTAGTCTTTGTAAATACAAAATAATCTGTTAAATACTTCATATCTTATTGCAACAATATCTGTATAATAGGTGAGTTATCCCAAATGATATGTTTTTTATAAATTTTCATAAGCATTATAAGATTTATAAAGAATTTGTTTTATTATCATTAGCAATAGATAAGCCTTTGAATTGCTTTAACTTCACCCAAATCTCACAATATTTTAATTTAAAAAGCCTTGTATTTACAGATAAAAGTAAAGAAATGTGCACATGTAGATTGTCCTATGCATGAAATCCAAGCTCCTTTACTCAACCTGGTAAATGATAAGTTCTCTTGAGACCAATAATGAAGGGAAAGGTTTCCACTTGGGTAGAGTGAAGTGGGCCTTAAACACAACCTTTGCCTCCTCAAGATCAGGGTTTCCTCTGGGAGTCTACTAATTACTACTGACACACCATGCTGTTAGGTCACAGCAGGCACACACCAGAAAAACAGTAATGGAGGCTACCTCCTTCCTTGATGTTCTCCTTAACTGCCACATAGAGCTAATCAGATAAAACCACCAAACAGCATGGCACAAATTGAATATTCTGTGCTAACTACTGGTGGTCACCACAAACCCATTTTCATTTGTTTCATAGTAGCAGTTTTACTAAATAGCTGGCCTTCTTAGTTCAAAGAAACTGAGTTTCCTATCCCAGTGTCCTCTACAGCCATTATTATCATGTAAGGATATTATAATTAACAGAATGAACACATTTTGACTCTTTGTTTTAAATACAATTATTTGCTTTTACCTATGCACATTTTTCCATTTTTTTTTCAAATTAGAATGCATGTAAAGGAGTGACCCAAATTGTGCCTTCCACAGAGTAGTGGGAACTTGAGATCTTAGACTGCACAGCACTAGAATAAAAGATTGATAATTCTGTAAAGCTAACTTCTTGAAAATGCTGAACTACCACACACTGTAGAAGAAGAAGAAGAAGAAGAAGAAGAAGAAGAAGAAGAAGAAGAAGAAGAAGAAGAAGAAGAAGAAGAAGAAGAAATGAGCTCCTGTCTTATGTAAATCAATGTATATGTCAAATAACAAATAACTATACACAGTAACTTTTTTGTCTACAAACACATACATATACACTGAACAGGTTATACATAGACATAAAGGCTTGAAAGTGAGTGTGTAAGCATTCTCAAGGCCAGCATTCACCTGGGATGGAGTGGAGCTGCTGCCATGTCCCTGGGTGTGACTATGCAAACATGGGCCCACCTATCCTCTTAAAGAAAGTGCTCACACAAGATTCTTTCTCTTTTTCTTTTTCACTTCTCCCACATCTCTGCTTCCCTGCCAATAAAATCTAGTGTGGTATTCCAGGTGTTGAGATTCTGTTCACGCACAAAAACCAACAGGGTGTAAAAAGGTAAAACCTGAGGATATGTGTACATTCAGGCATGAGGCACAGCTGCAAGAAAGAAGAGCAAGCATAAGCTAGTAGAGTGTTATAGACCTGGTTACACTGATTTAACACTGCAGAAACATTAGAAGGAAATATCTCTGAGGGCCAGACACTTGTTCTTCATTCAGAAGATTAGTATTCACAGAAGAACAGCATTACAATTCAGACAGATAAATGTTTAGTGAGTTATATCACAAGTTAGGGATATTGGTCAGTTAGTAAAGTACTTGTCTCACTTACACACACATCCCTATGTTTAATCCATGATACTGCACAACTTTATTGCTCTTGATTGCTGTTTGAAGTTTTTAAATTATCAAAGGATTATTCTACAAATTTTAAGTGAAAAACAAATACTTTCTTCAGTTACTGTAAATTGCTTTCTTACAAGACACTTTCCCCATCTTCACCAAAGAGTTACTATGAGCAAAATTATAAACACGTAAAACAAAACAAAACATAAAACAAGTAAACGTTTGATTTTCTGCTGCAAAGTAAGGAGTGTGTTAGAGATAGGGTGGAATATCGAAAATAAACTATATTGAAACTGAGCAATAACTAAAGAATACAACAAATAATTAAGAAGCAATCATTTCTGACTTTTACTCAGGGATAATTTTTGAACTCTAAAATAGTTTACTTTTTAAAACAATTGAAAAATTTATACACATAGACTGGAGTGAAATTTCAATAATTAGGAAACCAGTCTCACATGCATTGTCTGTATTTAGTTTAGCTTCTGTGTGCAATGCCATGTACATGGAAGTGAAAGGTCCATTCCTTCTTGCCTTTAGTCACATGAGTTCCGGATAAGGCTCAGGCTACAGGGGAGGCAGGGGTCTTTATCCACTGAACCATGTCAGTAGCTCTTTCTTCAAGACAATTTACCATATTTGTACATCTAAAACACTTTAGAAGGATTTAATCTAGTCTAAACTCAAGACTATGTCCTAGGAAACTGACAGTAAGGAACAATTCTAACACATACAGCACCTCAAAAACCATGAGCTCTTTTCTACAATGTATTCTGTCCTCATTATCATTTAATTGGTATGTAGCATTCTCACAGAAGACCATGACACAGTTTCCTCAACCACTTAGTGCCTTTCTTCCATTCCAATTTAATAGCTATTTCTATTTAGATTTTTTTTACATGTATGAATGCTGTGCCAGAATGTCTCAGATTCCATAAACTGTAGTTGCAAAGGTTGTGAGCACCATGAGGGTGCTGAGAACTGAGCCCAGATAGTCTGGAAGAGCAGTAAGTACTCTTAACCACTGTTCTGTTTTTCCAGCCCCTTAGTAACTATTTCTTGAGAAAGAACATTCAACTTGACTCCTAGCCTTTCTATTAGTGGGACCATCAATGACCTTGTCATTTAGATGGCATTTGTCCTTATTCTTTCATTCTTCTCTCTCACCATTCAAATACTGGTACTGTTTCCCTAACATGAGGCTTTCTGCACAGGAAGTCAAAAGCATACTAAGAGAAAGCAAGCTAGACACAGTCCTGTTTGTTCTCTTTTAAAGAACCATGTGCTGGGGTACAGATTCAGCTTTCTCATTCCTCTACTCTGACCCAGAGGCTGACCTTTTTCCTTTTGCTTTATGTAGCATTCTTCCAAAGAAGGGGACTTACTGCACATACATCTTAGAGGCCAAGCACTCTACTGCTCCTTTGAAATTCTATATGTTCCTGTAGCTAAAACCAAGAGACATATGTCAGCTCACAACCAACAGAGCCACATGGCAGAGCAGCAACAATAACACAGATGGTTACTAACTTTCTGACTGATGAAAGAATGTGTATTAACACCTTGGTTTTACAATCAATAAACCAATTTAAAAACAAAAAAGTAATTTGTAAGATCCTTTTCCATCTTAAATGTACAACATGAATTGATTTATCTTTACTGGCCTCATTGAATGCACACTTATGCTCAAGGGTCCTCTCTCCTTTTCCTATTTTCATTCAAGAGAGTGCTAAGAGCAATTATCCATAGTTCAGTATGAGCATATTCTGAAAATTATCCCTAGTCCAGTGTGCATATACTTTGACAATTATCCTTAGTTCAGTGTGTGCATACTATAACAATTATCCCCAGTTCACTGTGCGTTTACTCTGATACCCCTCTTCCAACAGATTTATTTCTCTAAATTATTTCTTCACAATCTTGATCTAGGTCTACTTTAATTTTTCAGAATAGAATAGTACGGGTACTATTGCAATATTTATAATATCACAGATACCTTTTTTAAATCAGTTTATCACCCTCAGAGCGTTTTTCAAAGCACAGATATTTCTGTCTCTTCTTAGATCAATAGGGTTTTTTTTTCCTATTTCTTAATTTTTTTCAAGTTGATCATTTATTCAACTTAGAAGAGAGAAGAAAATGTTTCTTTGGAAGTGAGTGTATTTGTTATAAATTTGAAAACTGTTAGAATTCTGACTTGAATTGCTATTGGAAAATGGTGGCTGCATCATCTTGCTCAAGTATGCAATAAGCTGCTCATTGTAAGCCCTAAAGGATTTTTAAACAATCAAGGACAAAGCTCTTAGAACAGTAAAGAAAGATATTTAAGAAAAAATAAATATTTAAGAAAAATTCAAAAACAAAATTCCATATTTTTTCAATATTTTCTTATGTATTCTGTATAAAACAATGACATTAAATGACCAGGTAATAAAAACTAGAAATACTGTTATACTGGAAACCTTTAAAACATTATGTTTTACATAAAAACATTAAGTAAATGTAGCCATAAAAACATAAAAATTTTTTATTTTTACCACAAGTTACTCTTTTAATGAAATGAAAGGTGTTTGTAAATTATTATATTCTTAGATATGCAATAAGCAATTATCTCAGCCACACACAGGCATTTAAACCAAATAGGGGCTTGAGAGGGCACGTGGACAGTACTGCTGTCTTCAAGTTATTTAGGATAGAAAAAAGAACTATCATATAGGAATTCAAAAGTTATTCTAAAAACACGTCAATAAGTATAGACTTTAATTGATAAACACACATTTTATCTTCCCACAAATCATTTCAACACTTCAGTGAGATGTGTTTCACATATATTTTTTAAATAAGCTACAATGATGTCAAATAAAAAGAATTTTGAGGGGAGAAAATGGTACCAAAGAAATACATATTTTGATTAGTAATTGAATCCAACACATATGTGTAGCATTTTCCCAATACAAATAAAAACTTCTGAAGCTAGGAGAAAATCATACATCTCACAAGGATGCTAAGGGCCTTTTCTTTTTCTCCCCATTCTAGAGACTACAGTGGTAATTATACTTTACTACAAAGTAATAAATTTTATTGAAAACAATTATTAAATTCAGGTCTGGCTTGGTATCCAATAGAATGTTTAGAATATAATATGGAGAAACTGCTGTACTTTTGAGATCAATGAGAAGTAAATTATTCATAAAATCAATACTAAATTGATAAATTCCTGAGATTAATGACATGAAATACTAGTTTTGCATATAACTATGATAAAAGTGTGTAATACTAGAAAATTCCCTGCAGAGTTAATAAGAACTTCTTCATTCTATACTGTATTTAAATCTTTGCAAAGATTGTCACAAAGTATATCTATGGATCTAAAGATGATAAAAGCCTCCTGTTACAGATTATGGTAACTCAAAAGAAGACATATCCTCTTTGCCTATGTAGATACACATAGTTTAAGTAAGTTCAAGCTGACATAATTGTGAACAGAACAAGATTTACAGTGTAGAAGGAATAGAGAGAGAAACATTGCAAGAAGCAGCTGGGATGTAATGAGGGAAGCAAGTGAAGAAAGAAAAAGAAAACTAATTTTCTCTTTAAAATATTTCAATAACTGTATTCATTTGAAGAAATTTTGAAAAAATAAACTTATGCTTAGTTAAGGTTGTAAAAATTGTTCAAACACTATAAATGGCTCACACAGAACAATAGGTTATATGACCAAGCTGAAGGATGCATCTTGTCATCACCAGACATCAAAATTTTAAATGTTGAAGACAGTACTTATGTTCTATGTTTAAAAATCATAACATTGTGAATGCAATAATTTCGAAAGTATAAGAAGAAAGTGCAAGGCGATCAGAAGATTAAAAACTGTTTAGAATATATAGATTATCACTAGGTGATAAAGCTACAAGTGTGTTGTTGGGTTGAAATGGCTCAACACTTTGGAGTACCTGTTGCTCCTTCAGAAAACCAGAGTTAAATTCTCAGTACCCACAACTTCCCATACCCTCCCTGGGCAGGGAGCAGACAGTCCTATGGTCCCACTGACCCAATAATGCTTAGATCAGTCTCCACACCTGGTAAATCCAGTTTTATCCCCCCTCCCTCAAGAGTGAGTCAGGTGTTCATATAGTTGGAGTGGGATCCGAAGGGTCAGTCCAGGGTGTTTCTGATCCCAAGCTGTTCAGTGGTCATGCCGAGTGGGAAGGGACCTTGAATAAGGATATACAGTGATGAAAAAGAAAAAATTCAGAGGGAAAGCTGAACACAAAGTAAATATATGTGTAGTAATCTTATTTGCATTATCACCCTTGATAAGTCATACTTATGATTTTTATCTTCTTCATAGTTATTGTTAACTTAGCAGCATTTTAAATACATTTTACTGTTTTTCTTGATAAATACAAAATAAATAAAGAAGGAAAAAAAAGAAAAAAAAATTCTCAGTACTCAAATGGAGTGATGTACAATCAATACTCTGTAATACATCCCTTTACTATCTCCTATTGGTGCCTGTAAACTTGTACATGCATAAATAAAATACACAAAAAATAAATAAATAAATAGTTAGATAGATAGATAGATAGATAAAAATCATCAAAAATTAAAATAGTTTATTTTGTTTTTTATCAATAGACTTACAGATTTCTGAATGTTCAACAACTGCACAGTCTAAATATGAAGAATATAAGCATATAATGTTTTCTTTTCAAAGAAAAATGTTCTCTAAAATTAATTATAAATAAAACTTTTTTTAAAGATTTATTTACTTATTATTTATACAGTGTTCTGCTTGCATCTCTGCAGGCCAGAAACTGATACCAGATCTCATTACAGATGGTTGTGAGCCACCAAGTGGCAAGAATGTCGCTAGAAGCTCTAATTTCACTTTGAAAGCTTAAGTCTGATACTATTTCAAAGACTGCAACCAAGTAAAGATACTAAACTTCAGTACCCTTCATTGAAGACCCTAAACTCAGCAGCATCCACATTTCTCATTTTAAGGGTGAGTATTCAGTGAAATCAATAATCCATAAAATGATGAAATGAGTCCTATGAAGGTGACTAGAATTCCTAATAAGCATTTCTCCAAGTCACAGCTGTTCTTTATATGCAAACCTGGCAAATAACTGGGAAAGCAAATAAAGGTCTTCATTTTCATTTCTCTTCACTTTAAAATCACTGTTCTCTGTATATCTCATCCTCTGTGATTTTTCTCATATCACCCATCGTATAAAAGTAGGTTTCCCCTGGGTCTTTTTTGCTTTATTATCTGACTCCCCCCGCCCCAATGCTAGTTGAGAATTTTGAACTTTATAAACCCATAAAGTTAAAAACTAACGAAGTTGAAAAGGTGGACAGAAATGAGGGGCTTACTTAATTTCTGTCAATAATATTAAAGGAAAAGATCAGACACAATGACATGATAGAGAAGATATTGCAAAATCCAGGAAAATATCTAAAGAACCCCAAACCCACTGCTCTAGACCATCCCTTCTCACCAACCCACCTCATCTCTAGTCTCTAACTTGTCCATTCCCCCTGCTCTCCTATCAGCCCAGTGTGTCAATTGACTTTCTGTTGCCCAAGTCATGATGTAAGACACTCAGATATTTCTTCACCACCCTGTCTGCCTGCATGCTGCCATGCTCCCTGCCATATTGACTGAACCTCTGAACTGTAAGCCAGACGGTAATGTAATATTTATAAGAGTTGCCTTAGTCATGATGTCTCTTCACAGAAGAGACAATGAGCCCAAGACAATGAGCTTGCTATTGTGATCACCTTTTGGTCTCCAAGAAACATAACTGAGGACTAATGAAATATTAACTAATCTAGAAAGCAATAATGACAGTTGCTCTATGCTTTTAATGGAAAATGATAATATTAAATAATACTTGTGCATTTTAATAAAAATATTGCTATAACATAGCTCTTTAAAAAGCATTTCTAAATGTTTCATTATCTATTCTTTGAGAATTTCATACAATCCTACAAAGTATCTTGACCATATCTATCTTCTGTTTCCTTATTCCACTTTTCCGAGAGCCATCCCCACATAACACTCTCAACTTCATGTTCTCTTCTTTTCCTTTCTTTCCTATAAGGATTAAAATATTTAGGCCAGTATGTGCATGAATATAAAGCTATCCACTGAATAATGATCCTTAGGAGAGGCCACTACCCTGAAAAGAACTGACTGGCCCTCCCTACATAATTATCTACTGTTATTGGCTCTCAGCTAGGGCTGGGACATTGTTAGTCCCTCTAATGGATGGATTTGGATAGCAGCTGCAAATTGACTCAAGACTAGCAATTATTCATTTGTAAACCAGTCTGAAATCAAAGCATAGACCTCTCAGCCATTATAAGATACATTCAAGTAAAAGAAATCTTTACTTTCTATTTAAAGAAATATAGATATTCACTTTCTAATGAATATATAACTATATGAATATATATAACTATATGAATAAATAGGTAAAGATCAAACAACACTATACCATATAGCAAATGAAATACAATGAGAATTGTCCTAGAACAGGCACCCTGACATATGCCAAAATGAACCACAGCAGAGGGAAGTAGAGGAAGGATGATCATCTCTGAAGGAAGGAGGCCCAAAAACAGAGACAAAAATGCATTTTAGCTTGATATCTAGGTAGCTATCATTTAAAGAGAGCATAGCAAAAAAAATATGTAAATATATAAAAGCAAGACAATTTTATTTGGGATTAGAATTGTGGAAATAGATCAAAAGTAGTCTTGAGCTTTTTTCTCTTTGTTTTATCCTAGTTTTGTTGACTGTTTGTTCTCTAAAGAGAAAAGAAAAAGGAAAAAAAATGAGGATTTAGGAAGATTTGGGAGGCATTGAGGTATGTAACACAGTGATCAGAATATATTATATGAAAAATCTATTTTCTTTTTCTTTCTTTTTTTTATTATTATTATGAACAAAGAAGTCACACTTTCTGTCCTTGTATATGCTTATTCAAAGTCCCTTCCCCCTCCCGCCACATCAGGTCATTCTTTCTTCTCCACAACTTCCCATCCCCTCCCTGGGCAGGCAGCAGGCAGTCCCATGGAGCCACTGACCCAATACTGCTTAGTTCAGTCTCCACTCCTGGCAGATCCAATTTTGTCCACCCTCCCTCAAGAGTGAGTCAGGTGTTCCTCTAAGGGAAGTGGGATCCGAAGGGTCAGTCCAGGGTGTTTCTGATTCCAAGCTATTCAGTGGTTGTGGTTTGCAGCTTGGGCATGCTTGGCTTTTTTCTTGTTTGTTTATTTAGAGACCACTAATGAGTGAGTACATCCCCTGCTTATCTTTCTGAGTTTGTGATACCTTGCTCAGGAGGATATTTTCCAATTTTTACTGAAAAATCTATTTTCAATAAAAATTAAGAATAGTTTTTGAAAAGTACAGTTAGAATTTTGGAAAGAGATTGAGCAGGGATCTGTAATGCAGGCCCTACTACAATCAACTTCACTGGGTCACTGGGTGTGCGGCAAAATAAGAATTGACTCATGAGACAGTGAACAGCCACCACAAATTATTAAACAGATGTGTGACAGAATTATATGTTTCTGTATTAATAAGGTCTCACAAACTTGAACAAAGCCTTTTGAATACTACCTTATTAAATTCCAACCTTCCTTGGGACTTGGAGAATAAAGAGAACAAAACCAAATTTTATACTGACCTATATATGACCTTACCCAGTCCTTCTCCATGACCATAAAAAATGAAGGAATACTGAAAGAGACAACAGGTAAAAAGGAAAGATGCTTTAAGTGTTAGTGTTGAATACTTTACATAATTAAAGGCCAGTTTAACTCCAAAACAGCCTTAATGTTGGAGAAATAATTCTCATTGTAGAGAGAAAAATACAGGTGAACCAAGTCACCAACTACAAATAGAACATTGACATAGAAAACTGGGATTTAAACTCACATCTGACTAACTCTACAGGCACACATGTTAGATAGTATAGTTTTGTAAATTCCATATTAAGTCATACACTTCTATTAATAGTTTTGAAAATAATGTGCTTTTACTAACATCACTTTGTATATTAATAATTTAAAAATAAAAGGGAATCATAGATAGAGATAATGTGCAAAAGGCAGATGTCCAAGAAGATACTTCAAATGTTCACAGGTCAGTAGGTATCCAACAGTCTGTCTTCCTTAGCCACCTGCTATTGCTAACATTGCATGCATGCACACTGTTTTACAGGGTTTCTGCTACCTTTGTTTACATATTACAGTAAAGGGTGAGCAAAGCAGACAAGGTCTGGATTTTGAAAATGTAGAAAACTGCTTTCAAAACCTATGCATGTGATACAAAAAGAAGGTTAATAACAAAGAAAAATGTCAAAAGGTATAATGGCAAGGCCATTTGCAATCAAACACTAATTTACACATTTTAAGGCTCTTTTGTTCCAAACACAATGTGAGGGACTTTCATCATAATGCTTAGATGAGTTCAAATCAGTAGCATGTAAAAGTGTCTATATTATAATACAAACATATCAAGCTTCTATTATGTAGTTTTGTGTTTGGTTTGAAATTGAATCCTTGATAATGATACAAAAAAAAATCACACAATTAAATTTTGTATTTGACATTGAAAAAATAAAATAATAGCTGGTTTTTAGATGCATATACGAGTCAGTAATGAAGACAAGAATAACTTTCAGCATTCAAGAGAAGAACTGATAGTGATGAGTTATTTGAATCTCAACAATTAGAGGTCATTATCTCTAATTTGCAATAGATGGGAATTATCACAGAGATTCA
This sequence comes from Sigmodon hispidus, assembly GCA_004025045.1. Taxonomy (NCBI): domain Eukaryota; kingdom Metazoa; phylum Chordata; class Mammalia; order Rodentia; family Cricetidae; genus Sigmodon; species Sigmodon hispidus. The sequence goes on along the minus strand of PVIH01013656.1, from coordinate 18,914 downwards.
AAGCGGATAATATGCAGTGTGAGAGGTGCTGGAGCCTTCATCACCCTCTCCAGAGTCAGGGAACAATCTTGGTAAAAGAAGAAGAAGGAGAAGAAGAAGAAGAAGAAGAAGAAGAAGAAGAAGAAGAAGAAGAAGAAGAAGCAGAAGAAGAAGCAGAAGCAGAAGCAGACAGATTGTAAGAGCCAGAGATGATGGAAAACTTCAAGGGAACAGGGTCTTCCAGGCACAACAGGACTGATGCTCATATGAATTCACAGAGGCTGTGCTAGCATGCACAGGGCCTGCACAGGTTCAAGCCAGATAGGATCCCAACACTGAGAGGGAAGATGTGGACCTGAGATCTCACCCTAACCAAATAAGGAATTTTATTATCTGTTTTTAAAAGATTCACAAAGACTCTAGGATTTTTTCAGACTAAAAATCTAAAATGTAAAACATCTGTATTTTTATCAAATCATAACCTGTAATTAAATGGATGAAAAAAATCCCATTATAACTAAACCCAACTTTTTAAAAGTGATGCAACATTTGCAAGTAAGTTGCTAGGGGAAAATCATGCTGAGCTGAAAATAGTAGGCTTCTATACAAAACGAATCACCTTTTGTATCTGCACTGTTCAGATCAAAATGTCAAAACAATTAAGTTACAATTTTGTCTGACATCAATAGCCCATGCAACAGTGGGAGACACACTGATTTCACATACCCTGTTTGCTTTTAACTAGCAGACAAATGGAGCAATGAAACAAATTTTGCTAAAGAAAACATGAGACAGGCTGCCAGATCACAGAGGTCAAGGAATTCATCAAGATTACTTCCCATGCAAACTCCAAGGAGAACAATTATCTATTCCTCATGCAAAGACAAAAAAATCATGGCAGGTATTTATTACCTACAAATTAAATATAACTACAGAGTCTAAAACAATCACAAGTAAAAAGTAAGTCACAATGATGCTATGGGAATATCAAGTGAATATTTCTGTGTATTCTGTGTATTTGTTTGCACAGTAGAGAAGTAGTTCTTCAATTTTTTTCCTTAACAAACTTACTTCTCCCATATGATCCTTTCATCCATTTCTCTGAATATGTAGTTTAAAAAGTCATGCAATTATAACATTTTTTTAGTTATAGGAAGCCCTGAATAGTCTCTTTAGTTATCCCTTTGCTTTTAAGAAGACAAAAAAAAATCTTAAAAACCCTAAATATGAAGAACTTATCTGGAGTCCTCATTGCATATAGAACTGTGTTTATGCTCATGCTGCAGTTCTTGGACCCCAATCTTTTGCATTTTAGATTTTTCAAAGACTTAGTAAGTGGACTCCTGAAAACTGACCAGCACTGCCAGTACAAACGATGATAATCCCCTTTGCAGTCTCATTTTTTTTATTTATTTACTTTATACTGCTTTCAAAAGATTTAAAACTGCATGGAAAAGGAAAGCAATGGTAGAACTTCTATTGAGGTATATTTAGATTTAATTGACTATTCAACTACAATGTTCATTCATAGTTAATCTGTATCTTAAATTCACTATATACAACTATTTTTGTGTGAATATGTGTAAATTACAGTTCTTTCTGCTTAGCTAAAGTTCTTTTCATGACATTCATTTTTCTCTGTATGCAATGATAATGATATATTAAAATTGAGGATACAGACAATAAAAAAAAACTTCATGGTTTCACTATTTCCTATAAAAATATAAGCAAGTTCTTTCCTTCTTTGAAACTACAACATTTTCTACCTTCCCTTGCCTCTCTCTAAACCTACCCAAACATCCTCCCTTTCTTTCTCTTTCATATTAATGGTCTCTAATTTCTTTGTTGTTAAGTACATACATATATATCATATACATGTATATAATATAATATATGTAATTTATACTTGTGATATATGTAATATATGAATAAAGCCAGGTCAACCTATCTGTTGCCTGTGTGTATATGACATTAAGACTGGCCACTAGATACTAGGAAGACCATTTCACACCCTCAGCATCCTTAACTGCTTATAGTTCTCTGACTAGGGTTGAGGGCAAGAATGACTGAAGAGGGACAGAATCAGCTCAAATCTCTACCCACATCTCTACATGAGAGAAGGTCCGCAATATATTCATTCCCACACTGATCAGCCAACAAATGCAATCTCTTCTCGACCTCCCCAAAATGGATTCTGAAGACTGATGAATACTCTGGGATTCTTGACACAAAGCTGACAATTTCCATGTTAATTTTTAAGACCATCAAACAACTCAGTGCTTGACCTGAGGCATTTTAAATTACAGCACCTTCACATATGCCTTTTCTTTTCTACTAGGAAGAGTAAAATGAAGGAAGATATAATATCATTTATATAGTGGTTGTTACATTCCCTGCCTACTATTTAATCTTAGGAATTGAACAAAACAGTCCATATAAAACAGAAGATAATAATCTTAAACAGGTACTTTTCTAAATGCAACCATTCTCTCAGTCTTGATACACTGTTCAAGAGAAAGTTCTCAATGCTCTGTCTCTATAGCTATTCATGTCATCCATTTAATTTTTATTATGCTTATAACCTAGTTTGAAACTAACCTCTGCTAACATATTTCCCAAAATTTAATGCCACTCCATAATTAAATCTACTACTAGATTCAACAATTCTCTTCATTTCATCAAACTTTGCACACAGAAAGTCCATGGTATCAGAACTGGGTATGAACTTAAGCTATAGAACATAGGCCTAGCATAAACCAAAGCCCTAGATTTCTGATAACTCAATAAAATGGGTGGTGGCTATGAAACCTACCGGAATTTTCACAAAAATATAATAATAAACACTTTTAAAGATGTTCAAGATTATTAGCTATCAGAGAATCACAACTACTTTCCATCTTGCTTTCACCATAAAAGCAATTATCAGGGGAAAAGAAGAGATACTGGTCAGGATGTGGAGAAAGGTGTATCCTCATATAGAGTTGCTGGGAATGTAACTGTTACAGCACTATGCCAATCATTCTACATGTTTCTCAAAAACCAAAATATAAAACTACCATGTGACCCAGTTCCTGATCCATATGCTAGGACTCCATGTCCTCTCACAGATTAATAATCATGTTAAATGCTCATCTACTCATAGCAGCATGAAAATAAAATTAACCTAGATGTCCATTGACTAACAAATGTTGAAAATGTGGCACCTATTGTTAATATAACTTTATTCGTCACTAAAGAGGAAAAATAGATAAGGCTGAAAAATATAGTGAATGAGTAATGAAGCTCAAAACAAACAAACCAAAAGATATCGTTGTCTCTCTCATGCATCTATCCTAGCTTTGAATTTCATATTTCTGTGTTTGACTGAAATATCTGCCCAGGTCAGGAAGTAGGAAAGGAGTCATGTGACTAATGAGATCTTCATGGGCAAGAAGAAAATCTATGTGATATGTGTGGGAGAACACAAAGATTCCAGCTTATGGCTTGTTTCCATTTTGACTCAAGGTCAGAGAATTCCAGTTTGTTTTCCTCACTAGGCTGCATAATCGGGTGCTTTGGCCAAAGATGTGGCTACCAGGTGTCTTATATTTTGAGAATTAAAGAAGTGTTTACTCCTGTCTGCACTTGCCCCTCCCTTTTGCTTGGTACAAAATGCCTAAGGAAAATAAAACTGGGGCAGCTGAGTATTCATTCAGTGCCCTCCAGACTCTAGCTGTCTCCATTCTTTCTGTCCCTGCAATTTCCAATCCACACTCCCCTCTCCAGGGCTGTATAAACACTGAAACTGGACACTGACAGATATGGACATCCGGGTAGGAAGGAAAGGCTAGAGGTAAAAAGGTTTAAACACAGTTGGTGGAGGAGAAAGCTGGCAGGGTTACATGAGAAAGCCATGTGTGGGGCCTGCCCCATATAAACTAACTAAAATATATAATTTCATAAATGAATTTTAACAAAGGTACCCTCAATGGTGGATAATACTGTGGCCAGATGTCACAAGATTTTAAGCAAAAATAATTCTCTGAGTTGTCAAAGGGCTCTCCCAAAGCCCCCAAATAAATTTAGTTGCCACTGCTCTTGGCTGCCTGCCAGAACAATAGGTAAGACCCTGTAGACATCACAGACTTTAGTTAGAGGATTCAGAGAAATCGACATGGACCTGAGCCTAAAGCTGCCTTCCCACCAGCTAATGCTCACAGGGAATGACAAATCATTTTCTGTTTGGAGTCCAACTTCAAGAATAGAATTATACACACCTGGTAAACTCTAACTGGGAGAGTACTAAACCCTAAGAGGTAATTTATGACTGTTGTTTTGTAAATAGATATAATATGAAATGGCCTTCTAATATTTATATTCTTTTCCACAGAAAAATGGGTTACTTCCATTAGACAGAGTCTTGGGTGGTGGCGGTGGTGGTGGGTTTTCTGTGTGGTTTTTTGTTTGTTTGTTTGTTTTGTTTTGTTTTTTCCTGCAGAGTGAGGGTAGTAGTTAATGCAGAACTCCTAACTGGGCAAAATCCTGAAAGTTACATAATGTCTATATCACACTCTCCAAGGCCTAGGAACAACAAGTAAGAGGGAGCAAAAATCTGTGAAACCTGAAGGATAGGAAAAATGTCCTGGAATGTTGGCTCCCAGACAGGACATGGCTGTTACAATCACACACATATGGCATAAGACCTGCACAGGACTGATGTTTTGGCACTTCATCGTGAGTACCCCACTTTTTTATGAGGAGTTATGGCAGTTTCTGGCTGCTATAGGAAGGTAGTCATTTCATTTTCGTCAGTGGTGTAGCCACTTATGAGGTATGCATGCTCCAGTAAATAACTTCCTACCATGTTCTTCTCAGATTGCAATAGGAATGACTAGAAAAAAAATCATGATATGTTGTACATGTGATGAAATTATCTACACTAAGAGAAAAAAGAAATAAAAACTAAAAAATATATAAAACACAAAATATGTTAGAATTTGTTTTTTTTTTTTTTTTGTTTTTTTTTTTTTGCATTAGAATCTGATTTTTTTCATTCCAAACTAAAATGTGATGGTTATTTTCCCTCTAGTAATTCTCAGAATCTCAAGGTATTATTTCAACAAATATTCTAACACATAGGAGAAAAAAATTAACAAATTTCTCATGGATCATAACTGTCCTGCACAGACATGAAGAAAAGCAATTTACGAAACCCATCAGTTTGCCCTACCTACATCTGTGTCCACACACTTTTATTACTGTAGATATACATTCCACTACCCTAACAAAAGATAACTCTCCTGAGTTACATAGCATACATTTCTCTCATTTTCTCAAAAGACCTGAACTCCTCTGTACTGCATAATCAGTGTTTCAATCATATCTACTTTCCTTTCAGTTAATGATGCAGCACTAGTTTTGCCCACCTTTGAAACTCAGTACCATAGAATTCCAGCTAAGTACTGGTTTGACATAACACAGACATTCAAAACACATTAAATTCCAATCCATATTATTAATCCAGTGGGCAAGCTAACCTCCTGGAGTTTCCCCAACTCTGTGGAAGTTGTCTTAAGAGCTAATTAGTGTTCCTTCTTTAAATTCTTTAAATCTTTCAGTTTGCCCTGAATACATTTAACTACATGATGCTTTTAAAGAGATGGATTGGATTCCTTTGCGTTGTTAAATTTCCCCGAAAGCCTTTAAGAGATATTACGACAGTTCAGTGCACTATTTGAAGCACTTCCCACGAAAACAGTTAGAACCATATATACTACTCTCCCTCACCCTACCAGAGCCACAAAAACCTCTTTCCTTATCCTCGAACATAGCAGGAGACAAAGCCTCTGTGGACTTGCTATTCTGTGCCCAGAAAGCTCTGGATCCAGACAACATATGGCTTGCTCTGTCAGCTACTTAAGGTTATTGAAATATGTTGCTTCCTCTGGAAGACTTCTTGTATAAGACAATTTTAAGTTGCTAAACACACAAAGTATATTTTTCATAGTGTGCATAATGGTTTTTGTTATTGTATAACCATGAAAGCAAGGGTTTCTGCTTAATTGTAATGCCAAGGGCAGTGTTTGGTAGGTAGTAATAATGGATATGTGTAATTACGTATAGAAGCAAGAATAAAGCTCTCCATGTGACCCAATAATGCTTTATGTAACTGATAAATTATATAATTTACTCCTGCTGGAATTCTAATTTTAAAATCTGGAATAATCTTTATGTGGTATCAAAACGCATTAGGTCATCCTTATCATGAAGCAATTGTATTTCTGAGAAATCCTGAGATCAAAGATAGCTGCTGATTGTAAAGGGGAAAAATCCCTTAGAAATATCCTTCCTTGTTCTGTGAAGACTTTCTGGAGGCTAAGAAGTGAAGAAACCTTTCCTTAACTGCTAACTTAAAACTCAACTTGGCCTTTAATCTCCTTCCCGTACAACCATAGCACCTGAATCAGCGATCTTGGACAACCAGGAAGGACCTGGAGGGCAGGGACTGAATTTTGCATGTTATGGAGGCCACTGGCTATCTCAGAATCTCGCCGGTGGATGACTGCTAGTGCCTGGCCCCAGGAAAAGCAATGTCACCTAAGTTTTGTTCCAGTTCGGCGGGACTAAAGTCTCCCAGTAACTCTAAATTCTAGTCTGGGCGCCCCAGAGTAAATTGAGACCAGTGTTGGGGATGCGCGAGAGCCGGCAGCTACTCAGAGGAGTGGAGGAAGCGACCGCGGGGAGCAAGGCGACCAGAGCGCTGCAGGCGTCCCCGCGCGAGGGCGTCGTAGGCTCCGCTCCCCGCGGGGCGCCCGAGGCGACGGCCCCGCTCTGCACGCCGCGTTGGCAGCGACGCCCAGCTGTGGGGACCGCGAAGGAAGGCGGCCCAAGAGCGGCAAGCGCCCGGCCTCGCCCCGGCGCCCCGCGGGCCCCAGAGGACTGAGGATCGGGACTTGCATTACCTGAGCGGCGCCGCGGGTCTGCGGTACCGCGGCCGGCGGGGCCGGTTTTCGGCAACCGTAAAGCGCGGGCGGGCGGGAGGGCGAGAGGGCCAGCAGCGACCCCCACCCCTGGCGTGCGTCTCTGGCCGAGCGTCGCCTCCCCTTCCCGGGAATGTCAGCCGGGGCCAGCGCTGGGCTGGCGGCTGAGTCACTGGAGCCGCGCTGCCAAGGCCGACCAAGGGCCGCGGGAGGGTGAGCGGCGAGAGGCCCGAACGCAGGAGGAGGGCTTTTGGGGACGCCGCAGAACTGGACACTTGGACCCATGGAGACACCCCCGCACTCGGGATGGGCGCTTTATATATGATTTCATCCTCTCATTATTGTTTGGATCCCATGAAACTTTCAAAAAATTAAAAAGAGCATGTTTTTCTAGAACAAATGTGCAGGTTCAAATGTGTGCCTCGGTTTCTCAGATATTGCTCTGTTTTTTAAATAGGAAGCTGGAAGGCTGGAACGTGGTAGGATGGTCTAGAGGAGACTGGAGAGTGCAAGCCAGGCCTGGTTTAAACTGGCATGACACCTTCACCCCCACCTTCAGCCCCAACCAGGAGCTCACACTGGAAGGGAGGTAGAGGCAGGAGGCCCTAAAGTTCAAGGTCATCCATTGGTCGCTTAGGGTAGTAAATTAAATTAGGGAGGGAGGGAAGAACTGAGCACAGAAAGAAAAGTAGCCTGTGAGAGATAATAGAATGCGGAGCAAAGCATTTACTTGCTGTTTAGAAACCCTGACAAACTTCGTGCCTAGAGGGAGGTTATTTAAATATGTAAACAGATAAACAACAGCCTCAAATGAGCCCTGCTTGAAGAGTCCTTGCTCCAATGAATAAGATTTGGCAGTTCTGCCAAATGAGGATATCCTTGTGCTGCAACTTGAGGGGCTGAGTCATCAACCACAGCAAAATTAGTGGGCTGGATTCCTAAAAGGCACGACAGATGGAGCATTCTGGTTGGTTTTAATAACGGTGTGATGTTCCCCTCTGTGCTTCTGTCAATTTTAGAAGAAAGGACTCCGCATACAAATTCAAGAAACGAATGTGGAAACCAAAGCTAAGCTAGTTATTTAATAGACTGTCTGCCCATGAGCTAATAGCAGAGACTCCACAATAATCACCATCTCCAGCTTTCTTCTGCTTTCTGTTTTCACTGCATTTGGGTTTATCTACTTTCTTGCTTTTTTTTTTTTTTTTTTCCATTTTGGCTTAGGGAAAGGTGGTTTTAATTAATATGAAGGAATGGAAGGCATTTTAACTAGGCCTCTAAAGCAGGATGGTGCGCTCTGAAGGAAAGGACTGTTCTGAAGCTTTAGTGAGAGTAAGAGCCAGTCGCCAAACACAAAATCAGGAAAGGTTTTATATTCAAACAAGGAACAATAAGACTGGTGGGTGGAAGGAAATAGGATAGACTGGAAATTACCCTAATTACTTGAACAACCAAACACTAGCAGTGTTTTTTTTTTTTTTTTTTTTTTTTTTTTTTTTTTTTTTTTTTTTTTTTTTTTTTTTTTTTTTTTTTTTTTTTTTTTTTTTTTTTTTTTTTTTTGTGAGATAGAAATAGCCCTTCACACTGAAAGAAGTGTAAGGAAAAGACAAAGACCTTCTGTCTAAAATGACTTCTGTTTCCTGCGGGGTAAAAGGCTTTCCCGTTTTTTTGCAAACCCTTAAGCTTATTAAACTTTTATTCCTGTGAAACGGGGAGATGAAATCTTAGGAGTAGGGAGCTCTTCCCACTTCTGGTGAGACATTCTCTCATCTGGAAATACTCCTGAGGAGCTATCCTGAAGGGACTTCCGAACTCTGGCATAGAGTTGTCCCTTGCTATCCACAAAGAAGCAACACTTTAAAGATAAGGACACACACACACACACACACACACATAAAGTTTTTTCAGAACAGATAAAAAGTTTGCCTTGATTGAAAAGCCTTGGTCAATGAAGAAATTGCTATTCATTTTAAGCAAAAAAAAAAAAAAAAAATTCACCATCTGATTTTTTTTTTTTTAATATACATTAAACACTTGACTTTTTGGAGGCACTTTCTGGTTAGACCCTAGTCATCTGCAAACTGAAATTTCATTCATAGGTGTGAGAGCATATTATAAATTTACTGGAAAAAGAAATTTGACTGAGACTTGCTTGTTATAAAACTCTGAACCCAATTTTTAATCAGCATTAAAGATGTAAAGCAGGTTCAGGTTCTAAGGGGCAAAGTGCAACTGCAGTAGTGTGAGGCCCTGAGTTTAGATTCCCAGATCCACATCAAATTGGACACTTAGAGCATCCACCAGCAATTCCAGTGCTATTGAAGTGAAATTCATTTGGGGACTTACCAGAAGTTCACAGGCCATGTAGTCTAGAGGATACAGTGGAGAGTGGAGACAGGAATCCATAAGTTTTCCTCCAGCATCAACTCACATGCTGTCTCACAAAAGCACACACACACACACACACACACACACACACACACACACACACACACACACACACCAAGTTAAAACAAAAAAAAATAAAGTAATTAATGTGCTGAGAATGTTCATCTGTATGATGAATATCATTCTGTAAATAAAGGAATTGTTTTGGCCTGTGTGGAGCACAATAGAAGTAAGTGGAAGAATCAGAGGAGAAACCTGCAGAGTCAGAGAGACTCCTTCCAGCCACCAAAGAAGAAACATGTAAGGGACCCAGCTGGGCCATGCCATGCGCCACATGGCCAGGTAGATGAATGGAAATGGGTTGAATTAAGATGAAAGAGTTAGCTAGCAATGTGCCTGAGACGTAGGCCAAACAGGATGAAATTAATATAAGCGTCTGAGTCATTTGCCAGGAGAAAAGGACCACCAGCAAGTCTGAACCTCAGGATCTGCTGTGTCAGAAACTATGCACAACAGATCAACTTTAGTAGTGATGGGATGTTTTTGAAACCGTAGTTAAATGTGTTTTCAAAGTTCACTATATAACTGAATTTAACTTTGTGATGGCAATGAAGTCTTTTGTTTTTATAATGAATAAAGTCATATTTTTTATCCTTGTTCTAACTCCCTTCCCTCTCTGGCCTCTTCCACTCACTCTCTCTTCTCCCCATCACTTCATCTCCTCCCCAGCAAGGGCAGGAGGCCCCAAGGTCCCAAGTTCAGCTTCCACTCTAGGTAGATCTGGTCTTTTCTTTACATAATAGATTACACTAGAAAAAGTTCTTTGAACTTCAAATGTCTTAGTTACTTTCTTTCTAAATTAAACATTCAGTGAAGATTCCTTCTGCAGGACAAATATTTGTTACAAAGTTCCCATTTGCTTAATCCCTGTAGGAGCAACAGCTACACAGTGAAGCTTCCTCAGTAATTGCAAACCTTTGTAAACTAAATTCAGGAATGTTGGTAAGATCCTGTGTCAACATTCAAATGTGGTTGTCAAACCAAATGTTGACTGAACTGTGAATGTTGTGATCTGAAATTTCTGGCGTGGCAAGGGACAACAGCCATTTTTCTTGTTTATGTATGAGTGTTTAGCCTGTATTTAACTCCATGCACTATATATGTATTGGATGCCTGAGGGAATCAGAAGATGACATCAGATCCCCTGGAAATGGCATTACAGATGACTGTGATATGAGTTCTGAGAACTGAAGTTTTCTGGAAGTACAGTTATTGTTCTTAACCATTGAGCTATTTCTCCTGCCCCAGGAATATAGTCTTGAAGATTCAAGTCATTCTTCTCTATCTCCATGTCTAGCTATGAAGTGTGAGTTAAGGCCACTGACAATTATTGAGAGAGGTTATTATTGAAGGAAGTTTGTGAATTCCAATGACTTTTTTTTCTATGTGGTTGGGTTGTGTTTGTTTGATACTGGTGTTAATTTTAGGAGCTAGTTGTTAATGTACTTTGTTAGACATAATAAATTTATTCTGAATTTCTTTTTTAAATCTATTTGTCACAAGAAATTTATTTTATATTATGATGTCTTTTCTCTAGTTCTCTCTTTTTTTTTCATTGATCTTGTCGTTTTTCTCTACATATTTCTTAGTATATTTAGGTAACTTAATTTTTTAATTATTGTATCTTGTATTTTTTAATATTAGATGATATTATGCACTGCAGATTTTTAAGTGTATTTGTTATCCAAAGTCTGTTTGTATGATATTGTAATCACCCATCCTTTCTTTCTGTTGTTATAGAATATCAATCAGTAGTAAACATCAATAGTTTGATTTATATAAACAGAAATGGGCTATTATATCATTTGCTGTTATAAACTTAGGGGAGCACTATGGTACGTGATATCTGTAATTTCAAAAATTATTATTACACATGCATGACAATGCAATGGTTATTCCTTCTATCTATGGCCTTGGGGTACCATGTCCAAGCATGTGGCTACTTGGCTAGCTTAAGATCTGGGAAGCTCACTCTATTTGCTCTAGGATGGTGAAGACCAAGTCAGAGTGTGTAAAACAAATTTGGATTGGTCCTTGTTTTTCCAGGGATCCTGCAACTGAGTTTGTCTTATCCTGTATTGTTACATGGCATTCTATCTGGGCACCCCTTGGGAGAGAGTGTGAGAAGGTATGGAGTCTACAGCTCCAACTCCAGGAGTCAAGTAAGAAGCAGACATAGACATTTTTAAGGCAGACCTGCAAACTTGTTTCTTGAAGCTATGGAACAAACATATATAATCTCCCCTGATTTCCCCTTGGCAGATGGAGATGCTCCCAGCTGTGTTGCATTATTGGTCTTCATCATCTCCATGATCATAAGTCACCAATCACTAGGTGCAGTGGCAGACTATAAGCTGGCTCAACAAAAAGTAGCTAGTGCACATGCCTAGGCACATGGCCCAGAACAGGACAAACTTCCAGTTTAATCAGGCTAGTTGGCTGTATTCCCCATAGAAAAAAAATTTACTTTACAAACTCAGTTTACCAGTGAGTTGGATTTCCCATAATATCTTTTAATAAAAAATCATTTTCTCAGTCATCTATGGATTTCTTGCTTGGTACCCCAAGGCCATAGATGGTAGAAACACCCCACTACATGACTATATTTGTATCTTTGGATCTGAAATAAGTAATTGTAGATATGTATAATTTTATTTTTTTAAACAATTCTAACATATGTATTTTAAAACTATTTCATTATTACTTCTTATGTTACAGGCTTGGATGTTTTGCCTGCCTGTGTGTCTATGTACTACTTGCCTAGATTGAAACCTGGGGAACCAGACCAGCTCAGAGCACGGCTACTCTTAAAAGGTTAGAGCTTGAGTCCCAGCTCCCAGAACTGCTAAGCTATGTTTGCAACCCCACTCTGCTGATATATGCCTTTGACCCTGGCATTTAACCCATTGATATGTAATTAATAATAAAAAAGAACTTTGCTAGTTTATTTCTGAATGAGCTATATATGTTTGTTTGGTTTTGCCTTTTCCTTCCTACAATAATTATCTTCTTTGCCTTTGGTTGGCAAAATAGTTAAATTATTTTCCATTTTCTTCCATGAACATTTTATAGTTCTTTTTTGTAACTATAATAGAAATTATGTTTAACATGCTAAACTTGTAATATTTTCATTTGGATTTATAACTGCATAAATTCAATAACAAAATCACTGTTTATTAAATGGTTTGGCCTCATACTTGTCACTGTGGATATTACAAAATTACATTTTTGTATATATCCTACCTAAAATGCAAATAATAAATGAAGAGGTAAAAGATAACAGTCTCACTTTTATAGTTTAGACTTGCAGGGAACTCACTATACCATTCAGGATGTCCTAAAATTTGAAGTGTCCTTCTTGCCTCAGGTTACACAGGGTAAAGTGATTACAAAATTGAATGACCTCCCACCACAATTCCAGATGTCCACTATTACAAATCTTAGTAGTTAATGAAGTATTTCAGTGTTTGTTCTTACTGTAAAAATACATGCTATTAGAAATTAGCAGGCCTGTAGTGCTGGCACACTTCTTTAATCCCAACACTCTGGAAATGGAGGCTAGCAGATCTCTGTGAAATTGAGACCTACTTGATCTAAAGAGTGAGTTCTAAGACAGCCAATACTGTTACACAGAGGAATGCTGTCCCCAAAACAAAACAAAACAAAAATAAATAAATTTAGCAGATACAATTATTATTTCTTTTCAGACATTGTAAAGTTTCAAAAGTAAAATAGGGAAATGTATTCACATATATGTTCTGAGTTTAAGGCAGTTCATTGTTCAGAAATAATATCAAATGCAATAGAAAACTTAGAGGAAAAAAGTAGTATATTTAACCCAAGAAGCTGGAGAATAGCCCTGTGTGACTTGATTAATCAGCATTGAGTGAGAAAGGGCTTTATTTTATGGCAGGGCACTCAAAAGAATGAGATGAACTTCTTCTAAATTATAGGCAGAATGAAAAGACATAATATTCCATATGCAAAAAGAATTTAATTGAAATACACATTCTACTTACACAGTGACTTCTAGATAGACCAGAGAGACAGGTCCATCTGACTTTAGGACCGAAATAGAGAGTAAAAAGCAAAATTGAGAATATTTTTTTTAATTGAATGTCAGTTTACAGGATGTATATTTTCCATTGGTATCCAATGCAAAAACATAAAAGAGCTTACTTATCTTTTATTTCATCTTTAAAAAATTCTTATTTTATACAACATATCCCTACCACAGTTTCCCTTCCTCCACCATTCTAGCTCCTTCTTCTCCACCCCCAGATATACCATTCCTGTTTCCTTTCAGAAAGAAGCAGACTTTCCAGGCATATCAACTAAACATGGCATAACAAGTTACAATAAGATGGGTACATAATTCATACAGAGGTTGGATGAAGAAAGCCAATAGTAGGAAAAGAATACCAAGAACAGGCAAAGAGTCAGAGATGATCCCTCTCCCATTGTTAAAAGTCTCACAAGAACACCAGGCTTCATGTTCTCTATACAGCTGTAACATATATACAGAAGACTTGGTGCAGGCTTCATAATTGTTGTTTCATTTAGTGGAATTATGTTACATTGTAAGTAATTGTCCTGCTTACTGTTTGAATAAATGCACTGATTTGCTGAAGGCAGACAGGAAGTGTGGGTGGAGCTATAAGACTAAGAAAACTCTGGGAAAAGGTAGAGCAGAACAGAGTGCCAGAGAGATGCCAGATGAGAAGCCAGTAGATGCATAGGAAAGAAGTGAAATCCTGCTCTGAGAAAAGGCACCAAGCCACATGGCTAAACAAGAAAAGAATCATGGATTAGTTTAAGAGTAAAGAGTTAGCAAGTTATATGCTTGGGCCCTAGGTCAATAAGCATAAAATTAATACAAGCTTCTCTTCGTTACTGTGGGACTGCTGGTCAAGATCTTGGGGCTAATCTGGGTCAGAAACATATGATCACAAATGGCACCCAACATGGGTACTACTTCAAGCCAATCAGCGTTTCTATTAAACCAGTAGGTGGAACAGTTATTTAGAATATAACATAATCTCACTATAGCTTCCATCTCTCTAAGATCCAATGAACCTTGGTAATGGAGGAAACAGAAGTATGGGACCAGGTAAGATTTATTAAGAAATAAAATCTATAAGGTACACTCAGGTACACTCATGACACAGAACAGAGCTGAAATGCCACTGCTAATTCAACTGTTTCCATCCTACCAATCTGTCCAAGGGTGATGGATCCTATCTGCAGACCAACCTTCTTGGCCACTGATCCTACTCCAACTATCCAAGAGTTCCACAGTATTTAAGAGGTCAGGTATTTTCAGAGAAAAATCACACCCATAGGGCAAAAAAAAAAAAAAAGTTCATTCAATTGGTCAATGGATAGAATGGTGGAATTTATATAACATTTCCCCTATTTTGTCTAAAATAAAAGGAAGATTCTAATCATAAACTAGTAAAATATACTATAAAAAAATACTACTAACATGTATTGTCCAGAAGGAAGGAAAGGTAACAATCATAACAAAAATTGAAGCTACATAGAACAGAAACAGTTATCAAGTAAGGAATATATCCTAGACATTCAGACTATAGGTAACTGGCAATTTTTAAAAGATCACTATAATGATTGTTCTTTCCTGTAGAATCTAATTTTTGTACCTAATATGTTCTTGGCAAAGATCTGGGAGGACTTTAACTGTAACTATTGAGTCTTCAACCCCAAAAACCACTAGAGAAACAAAACAAAAATTTAGACTCATAAAGATATAATAGATGATAGAGTGTTTTTAATTATGCCAAATACAAATAGACTGAATATTGTAAATGATTTTTACTTGATAACTGTTTTTTACTGTATATTGCTTTATATGTTAAAGATAAAATATTCCTTTCTGATTAGACAGAATGGGGGAAAATGTTGCAGGATCCTGTGCACAGTGATCATGTGTTGTTCTCATAGTTGTTAATAGATCTGTTTGACCAGTGGCCTGGTACTATTGAACTGAAGGCAGAGATGAGAAGGGTGGAGTCAGGAAGATGCCATGCAGCTGCTATAGAAGTAAGATGTATAGAATGTGAGGTAACAAGCCACAAACCATGTGCAAAGAATAGATAATAAATATGGGTTATTTATTAATAAATGTAAGAGATATCTAGTAATAAGCCTGAGCCATTGGCCAGGCATTCATTAATAATCAATATAAGCCTCTAAGTGATTATTTGAAAGTGGCTGTGGAATGGGGCAGGGCAGAGAAAATCTAATTCACCATGCTTAGAGGACTCTGTGGGTCATGTTCTGGACTGCTCTGGCTTTTACATCTTTCCATCCCCTCTTCTGAGGGCTTCACTGAGCTCCACTTAATAGTCAAATGCTGAGATGTGGGTCTTTGCATCTGCTTTTATCAGCTGCTGAAAGAAGCTTTCTGATGACAATTGGGCACCAATCTGTGAGTATATCATTAGACCTACCCTTTTCTCCCATTTATGTTTAGTTTTACTCGTACATCTTTGAGATACCCAGCCCAGAGTTTCTGGCCATCCATCTAGGCAGGGTTGAGCATGGGCTCCCTTTTATGATGTGGACCTAAAGTTAGACCAAACATTGATTGTCTACACAAACAGGCTCTGAGCCACCTTTGCCCTAGCACTTAATGCAAACAGGACAGGCATGGGTCAAAAGTTTTGTTCCAGGCACATTATTGGAGGTCTTGCCTGGTTATAGAAGATGGCCAGTTCAGGCTCCATATCCTCCATTGCTAGAAGGGTTACCATTGTAGATTCTAGGAAATTTTCACTGCCATGGATTTCTATATCATCTTTCAAATGCCCTCAGTTCCAACTTCTCCCCATACCATCTCCACCCACCCCACCCCTCCCCAATCTGATCACTCCTATTTTCACCCCTACCTACTCCTAGTTCACTTGCAAAATCTATTCTATTTTCTGTCCTAGGGAGATCCATATGACCCCCTTACAGCCCTCTTTGTTACTTAGCCTCTCTGAGACTGTGGATTTTAGAGTGATTATTTTTTATTACTCTATAGCTAAAATCTACTTATAAGAGGGTACATCACATGTTTGCTTCTGGGTCTGGGTTACCTCACTCAGAATGCTTTTTTTTCTAGGTCCATAAAAATTCTAAGTTTTAGAAGTTAGGAAGCAAAAACATCTGAAATCAAACATCAAGACATGCATTCAACACTCATCTCTGTCCTAAATCTAGGCCAGCAGTGAAAACCTCTGTAGGATAGAAGCCCCAGTAAAACCTAGTTAACTGGACATTCCCAGCTATATAACTCACTCCATTATCCTATGACGTCAGTGGCAACTGAAAACCCATAGATCCCCTGAACACATCAGACTAAAATCAAGCTGCCACCTGAGACCCATAGTATGTCAATACGTACTAGATTAAGAGAGGTCACTGTGACAGAACACACTATCTCCAAGTGGACAAAAACCCAGATTGAACCAAGAAAGGCTTCCTCAGACACAGACATACTCAGAACAGATTGCACCAAAATTAGCTCCCTGGGATACAGACAAATCCTCAGTAATTCAAGGAAGCAATGGGCAGATGCCAGTGCAAGAATACATGTAACAACATAAAGAGCGACATGGAACCACTAGAAGAATATGGTGGTTCTAAGAAACTACCTTAAAAACAACTTTATGAAGGTAATAGAAGTCTTAAAAAAGGTTTTAAAAAATTCCATTAAGGAACAGAAGAAAAGACAAACAAAAAATTAAAAGAGATCAACAAATCTTTGAAAGAAAATAAAGAAAACCAAGAAATAGCAATCAAATAAGTATAAGAAACATTTCAAGATTTATACATTGAAATAAAAGCAATAAAGAAGACACAAACTGAGACAATATTAGAAGCAGAAAATCTGAAGAAAGGAAGCAGAACTACAAGATGTAAGCATAACCAACAGAATACAAGAGATGGAGACAAGCATCTCTGGTGTGGAAGATTCAATAGTGGAAACAGATATATCAGTCAAAGAAAACACTAAAACCAAGAGTCATAACACAAAACATCCGCAAACTATGGCACAATATGAAAAGACAAAACCGGAAAATTATTTGAAATGGAGAAGAAGAATACTAGCTCAAAGGCACAGAAATATATTCAGCAAAATCATAGACAAAAACTTTCCCAGCCTAAAGAAGGAAATGCCTATAAAGATACAAGAAACTTACAGAACACCAAATAGACTACACTCTTCCCCCCAAAAGTCTGCTCACTCCATGGAACTATCTTTAAAACTGACTACATACTTGTTCATAAGCAAATATCAATACATACAAACAAATGGGAATAATTCTTTGTATCTTATCAGACCACCATGGACTAAAGTTAGAGTTCAACAACAAGAAAAATCATAGAAATCCTACAAATTCATGGAAACTGATCATCTCTCCATTGAATCACCTCTTGGTAAAAGAAAAAGTAAAGAAGGAAGTCACAGACTTTCTAGAATTCAATGAAAATGAATCCACAACATACCCAAACTTATGGGACACAATGAAAGCAGTGCTAAGAGGAAAATTCATAGCACTAGATTCCTACATGAAAATCCTAGAGAAATCCTGCACAAGAGACCTAACAACAGCACAGCTAAAAGCTTTAGAACAATTAGAAGGAAATTCACCTAGAAGTAGTGCAAGGCAGGGAATAAACTTAGGGCTGAAATCAATAACATTGAAACAAAGAGAACAATACAAAGAATCAATTAATCGAAGACTTGCTTTTGAGAAAGTTAACAAGGGAGACAAACCCTTACCCAAACCAAGCAAAATGCAGAGGGGAGATGTGGTGGTATGTGATATGTTTAATAATACTAATCTGGAATATTAGAGAAGAAATCCACCCAAAGTCAAGCCAGGCAGAAGTAGCACACACTATTATTCCCATCAGCTGGGAGGCCAAGATCTTTCTGGATCTCACTGAGTTCAAGGGATAACAGAGTAATGCTAACTCATACTTTTAATCCCAGCACAGGGATCCAGAGTATCTTTGTGAGTACAAGACTAACCAGCCAGGCAGTGATGACACATACCTTTAATCCCAACACAGAGAAAGGGGGAGAACAAGGACAGAACAGGGACCAGAATGGTGACCTATGCCTGGAGTGTGGTGACCTATAACTTTAATTCCATCAGATCTGAGTTTGGGGACAACTTGGTTTATAGAGGGAATTCCATGCTTCCAGGCAGGCAGTGGTGGTGTCTTGTCTTTAATACCATAACTCCAGAAACAGAGATCTTTCTGTGTTTCTGTGAATTCAAGGCTAACTACCAAATACTAGTAGCTCACAGCTTTAATCTTAACCTGGGTGTGACACAGCTGGACAAAGAAGGTATTTAAGGCAGGCTTAGGAAGACAAGTGAGGCATTAGAAGGAATAAGGAGTGAGGCTGAGAAAGCTGGAAGTTATCTGGGTAAGATTTGACTATAGTGATTCTCTCTTTGATATTTCAGCCTTTCCTTGATATCTGGTTCTGAGTGTTTTTTTTTTTTT
>PVIH01013655.1:0-57321 GCA_004025045.1 Sigmodon hispidus | reverse complement strand
AGAGAACCCTGGCTGATAGACCAGGCATGGTGGCTGCTCCTCTAGAGAACCCTGGCTGATAGACCAGGCATGGTGGCTGTTCCTCTAGAGAACCCTGGCTGATAGACCAGGCATGGTGGCTGTTCCTCTAGAGAACCCTGGCTGATAGACCAGGCATGGTGGCTGTTCCTTCACTCTCTGAGCCATGTCACTTGTGCTTCTGTCTTGAGCAGGTCCTGTGATGCTGAGCTTCAACAGTTAGAGCCTAGCTGGAGAAATGGTTCAGTAGTTAAGAGCACTTTACTGTCCTTACAGAAGACCTGAGTTCAGTTTCTAACACCCACATCTGGCCGCTACAACTGCCTGTCTCGGAAGTACCAAGGGATCCGCAGCCAGTTTCTTGGCATCAGCAGGAATCTGCATGCACATGGTGTACATAAACTCAAGCAGGCGCACACACATACATTAAAAAAAAAAAAAAAATCTTAACACCAAACAATAAGAGTTAGAGCTTTCCCAGTTTCTGTTCCTCCTCCCCATGACAACCAAAGGGACTTTTTCCTGTAGCTGATTATAGATGGCCATGGCTGTTGTCCTCCCTGCAACACCACAGATCTTTGCTGGTTCTCCAACCATTCTTGCTCCTGACCCTGGGGCAGAGGCCTTCTTAGCACTGTTTTCTTTCTTCTTTTCCTCTCTCTCCTTGTCCTCCTCCTCCCAGGGTCTGGGACCCAGAACTCACTCTACAGCTCAAACTCTATACCCTAGTGTTGTAAATGGTTTTGACCTGTGAGCCTGGACCAGAGGTTTAGTCTCACTCTTGACCCCACTTTGCCTCAAATAATCACACACAGGCTTATATTATTTTTATGCTGATTGACCTAGGGCCCAGGCATATAACTGGCTAGCTCTTAGTCTTAAACTAACCCATCTCTCTTATCCTATTCAGCCAGGCAGCTCGGTATCTTTTCTCAGAACAGCATTTCAGCTTCTTTCCTCTGCGTCTGCTGCCGTCTCATGGTCATGCCACCACTGCATCCTTGTGGCGTCTGTCTGGCAGCTCTGTGTCTGGCATCTGTCTCTGCTCTTCCTGTACTCAGAGTTTTCTTAGCCTGGTAGCCCCACCTTCCTGTCTGCCCAGACTTCCTGTCTGCCTTTTGGCCAATCAGCTTTTATTAAACCCATAGGCAGGACAGTTATTTAAAATGTAACACATAATCTACCACACTCTAGCCTCTTAGGTGCCGAGGTTACAGGCATAAGCCACCATACTCAGCTGGCTGGTGTGTGTGTGTGTGTGTGTGTGTGTGTGTGTGTGTGTGTGTTTGGTTTCTACTCTCCTCCCAAAAGCTATGGATCTTTGACTATGTTTAGTGAATTTGTAGTTGCTAAAAACAAATTGGTCTTGCTTTTATCCTCTCCCTGAAGCAAGAGGCTGTGGCTTCTTTCCCCGTGACTTCAGGCCTTTATTTATAGGAGATGATTGTGAAAACAGTTGAAGAATATCTATTTTCCCTATAGCCTTCTCCTGGACAATTCTTGTTGGCTGTGACTCCAAGGAGGAAGCTCTCTCCCATTTCCTACTTCATTCATTCCTACTTTCTCTCAAGGCCCCAGGAGACAGGCCTGTTACAACAAGGTTGCTGGTGAGTGTAGATTTCCTGTGTTGGAAATGGTATCTCAGGCTGGAGACATGGCTCAGTGGTTAAGAGCACTGACTGTTCTTCTGGAGGACCTGAGTTCGATTCCCAGCAATCACATGGTAGCTAACAAATGTCTATAATTCCAAGATCTAACACCCTTACACAGTTATACATGCAGGCAAAACACCAATTCACATAAAATAAAAATAAATATTTTTTTTTAAAAAAAGAAATAGTATTTCACATTTGTTTTTCTTTCCAGTTCTGAGTATCCAGCCAGGGCCTTGTGCACGCTACTTGAGTGACCCACCACTGAGTACAGTCCAAGCCAATCTCAAACTGCCCTAACAGCTATGATCATCCACACATAGCATCTACACACATGTTAATGTTTTTGCAGGCTTCTTCTTGCCCACTGCATGACAGCTACATCTTTGCCAGGTTATAGGAGTTCCCAGATGTGGACCTGGGGCTCTGGAGAGGAGCTATGGTTGACCACCTTGTGACCTCAGCTTTCTGACTAGTTTAAGAAAACCTATGATTGAAGCTGAGGGTATACCTCCTTGGCAGAGACTTGCTTAACAGGAGGAAGGTCCTGGATTCCATCTCAAGCATCAAACACATGCACAAAACAAATCAAACAAATATAAACAGCTTTTGGTAGCAAGATGGTGCATACTTTTAATCCCAGTACTCAGAATGTAGAGGCAGGTAGATCTCTGTGACTTTGAGGCTAATCTGGTTTACATCTTGAGCTACATAATGGAAAGACCCCATCAAAAAGAAGAAAAAAGAATACCTAATTATGTAGGCTATCTGGCTATTTCTCTTTCTTTAGGATACAGAAAACATTTTTCTTCCATCATTCTACATCCTAAGTAGAAACAAAAGTCTCCAAGCCATTATCATGTCTTCCTTAAACAAATAAAACTGTTTCAAACTAGACTCCTAACCCGGACACGGAGAGGCCAGCTCCCCACCCACTCCACAGTAATAAAAGGAAGGCCTCAGAGGGCCGAGGGGTAAGAAACTGCTTTATCATAGCGTCATTAAAAATAAATCTCATCTGACTGATAAAATAAGGAAACACACACACCTTCTGATGGTAACTTTTTCTTTTACTTTTTCTTAAAAATGGTCTCTGACTCTCCATTCAGCTACATATCCCCACACTGCTGTATTCTATACATACATCTACATATTTTCCTTTACATACATATGGCCATATATCTCTATACACAGTTATATCTATTTTCATGTATTCACATCTTTTACATACATTACTTACTCTTCTACATCTTTCTTTTATGGCCTCACCTCTACACAGTTACAAGCTTCCATACAGCCACAGCTGTTCATCTTATTTACACATCTCTCTCACTATAGAACACTCTACACTGTTCTTACACACTCGCATGCAGCTCTTTGCACAGTTCCTATACGTAGCAGCAGCTCTTTCTTGCAGCTTTATGTTTTTCACACACACACTTCTACATTTCGCTCACTCCTTGCTCATTCATTCCCTCACATCTCTCTCACCCTCTCGTTAGGCTTTTTCTTCATCTCTCACTCAGCACACACACTCCTGCATAGCTTCATCTCTACATTAATGCTGCTCTCATACACTCTCATTCATACAAACTCATTTCTCCTCTCTTCCCCCTACACTGCTGCTGCTCCCTGCCTCCTTAGCCAAACTCTGGACAATTATATGTTACATTTTCAGGGCCCAGCCCATCCTCATAACATATGAAGTTATACAATTTTTCTCAGGCTGGTAAAGTCACAAAGACCGGCCAGTATAAATGCTTGGCCTTTTTCCCAGATAGAGAATGACACTGAAATTCAGAACTTAACAATAATAGCATCAGGTTAAGTCTTGAGTGAGTGGTCAGGGTACGTGCAGGGTAGTCCCCAAAACAGCCTGGCCTTGATTTAGCAATAAACAACACCTCGGAATTAGCCTTTGTATATTTTCTGCAAAAGCAGTTGAGTCTGTTGAATTTGTTCAGAAGTCTAAAAATAGTTGTCTTTGAGATTGAAAATACTATTACCTTCCTGTGTCAGTAAAGAATATTTTGGTATTTTTTCTATATATCAGAATTACATAGCTTAAATAGAAATAAACTTTCCTGATTATCCACAACTATAAGATGTAAAACACACTACCAATGGGCTGTTGAAAGAACCTCACAGCTGTTCTTACTAGGGAGGCATAGCAATAGCACTTGAGAAAGTTACAGACAGAAAACAACAGTCATTAACAATCAGTGATCCCGAGGCTCTGCCAGGTGGGGGCCCCATCGGGGAATCTGGTGAGTTGGCTTGCAAAAGACTAGATGTCACCTGCTGTATACCCTCACAGTCCTCAGCCGACTCCCACCTCCAGTCATACTGAAGCCAGTGTATTAAAATTTTATAATCATTAGAAACTATAATAAGCTATAGATAAAAGTAGTTAAAATTATTAGCTGTATGATATCTGAAGCCTAAATCATAGTCTTTCGTTGACTATGGCCAAGTATCAAATCTAATCCAAACTTAGTGATTTCAGCCACAACATTTGGTTTGCTCATGGACCTTTCCGGGTTTAGCAGAGACCACTGATTTTAGTTCTACTCAGTGTTAAGTAGGCCTGACCAAGGACCAGGAATCTTTGTGAATGTGACTGGGGGGTGGGAGAGGAAGGGTTAAAGGGAGGGAGGGGGTGGGGAGAAGCAGATGGGAAGTTTTTGTAACAGCTTCGGACTTACATTACCTGTGCTGTACTGTACTAGCAAGGCAGCGACGTAAAGGTCTGCCAAGTTCAAGAGAGGGACTGGTGACCGGATATCTCAGTAGAGGAGTGTACACATCACCCTGTAGTGTGAATGTGTGAGATGTGATATACTAAAGGGGCCATCATTAAAAAATACAATTTGCCAGACATAATGCTACTGGCCATGTAACAAAGGGAAATAAAATAAATCAGGTTAGAGAATGAAACACAACACAAGCCCTGTTCTTGTTTCATATCATGGAGATATACTTATTACTGCCAAAATGAGTGATCTGTACTTCTCCTGTGAACTTAACTAGGTCATGCCCAGAGTAGGACAGCCATCTTTCTGGGCACAGATCTGACCTTGTCACTGCCCCTCTTTAAATGGCCCATTTCCCATAAATTCCTAACTCCTTACCGTGGTTATGAAGCCTTCACACGTGACCTCGCTTTATTAACATCTCTTGTTATTGTTTCCTTTGCTTCACTGAACAACTTTCTCAAGATCCTTTAAACACCCTTTTGCCTTAGACTTTGTACACGCTTAGGCCCTCATACTTTTTTTTTTTTTAAACTTTATTTATTTATTATTTATTTATTTATTTTCCTTGGTGTTTGCCTGGAACTGGAACTACAGACAGTTGTTAGCTGCCATGTGGGTGCTGGGAATCGAACCCAGGTCCTCTGGAAGAGCAGACGGTGCTCTTAACCGCTGAGCCACCTCTCCAGCCCCCGGCCCTCATACTCTTGACCCTCTTTTTCTCCATGTTCCTACTGCTTCTTCTGGACCAGTTTCCGTAAATGGCCCCTCTCCCACAGCTGCGGCAGCTGCCCTAGGGCTCCCGTCTCTCTGGCAGATGCTCCCAAAGTGTCCTATACTAACACCTCCTCCTTCTGCTGGGTTTTTCTTTATCACCACATCCTGTGCCTGGAGCCCAGCAGAGGAGGAGGCACAGCACATCTTGGTTAGATGATGAATCTCTGCCTTAAATAGTTCACGGCTAGACTCAAATAAACAGTGCTCTTATAAACTAGAATTTTGATGGTAGTGTCCTGTCTTGAATCTTGTAACTGAAGTAGAGCCAGTGCTAGATGGTATAGTCTCAAGGAAATGTTAGCAGTTTCATATGGCTTGGAGAGGCGGGATCTTAGAAGTGGCTCAGGGCATCTTTTCTCTTCCAGTAATCACCCAGTTAGGCAAGCTTGCCTAGAAGGGACACACCTTGGCAACGGTTGGTGGAATACTTGTTTATGCTGTGTGAATGCGTCCTGAGCCTATTTCTGGAACAGGTACTGAATATAAGCCTGTGCCATTCCAGCACTGACCTTGCCAAGGCCTGGGTGATGAGTGCATGTGGTCACTTAGCTTACTTCCCTGGCCCCCACCCAATCTTCCCTAGCTGTGCTGGGTCATTGCAACCTTACCCCTGCTTTGTAATTACCCTTTGCTGGCTGCCAGGCTGAGCACTGTCACTCCATTAGACCTTTTAATCTGATTCAGTTAGGACATTAGGAAGGAAGGAAGCTGGGTGATGAGGCTCTCCCAACTCACACATTTCACCCATTTGAGGAAGTTCTCCCTAGGGTTTCAGAGTGAAAGGAAACAGATCAGCATTCAGGCCAATCTTATTTTTCCTATGGTTAGTTTAATTACTGAAAGGGAACTAGAACACAAAGAGGTCATTTGACTTATTCATGACCACACAGCAAGCCACAGGATAAAGATAGCACCCCAGACACTTGGTTTCAAATGTAGTGCCACCTCAAGAGCCTAGAAATCTGTATGAATAGAGTTGGCTTTGGGAGCTCATGAGGTTTGGTTTAGGTTAACGGGGCTTCACCTTTTTAAAAGAATAATTATTTAAGCTGTCACCTCTAAAACAGATAAGGGTCCACAGCTAAATTTTCCTGGGGTCCCTTTTATGAAGATTTGTCTCAGAATGAATCAAGATGACTGAAGATCTAGAACCTTCTTCTCCTATTTCTGCCAGAGTTTCCTCTAAACCAGCCTTCCACCTTTTCATATCAAAACATCTAAGATTTTTGTTTTTGGGGTGTGTGTGTGTGTATCTAGAAGAGGGTGCTGGATCCCTTGGGGTTGGAGTTACAAGCAATGAGCTGTCTGGGGTGGGCGCTAGGAACGGGGCTCAGGTCCTCTGCAAGAGCAGCAAGGGCTATTAATCCCAGCCATTTCTACAGCCCCTAAAATATCTATTTTTGAGGTTAAAAAAAAAATAGGAGGCAGAGGTAAGAAAAGGCTAAGATTTTGCCTTGATTATAGAACCACTACTTTCTGCCATAAAAGAACAGTCTTTCCATCCGAGGACCAGCTGCTCTTTGGCAGTTTCTCAGGACTTTGCCACTTTTCTTCCTTGTCATTACTGAGGAAAATGATTTTCTCTTATCACAGGATGAAGAAAAATCTTAGTCTTTTTCTTTTAATCCTCTCTAGCTGAAGCCATTGGCTGGCCCTGGAGGAATAGTGAGGTCTGTCATCTGACCCAAGGACAGAGACGGCTGCTTGACAGCTTGGTCCAGTGCCACATTCCATCATTGTTCAGGTTTCCCCAAGGTGCCACCAAAGGCCACCTTTTATGTCAAATATATCCCACTGACCAATAGCAGTAGGGATAGTAGGAATAAAGCTAACACTGCCAGGTGATGAGAAGAGAGATGGGAAGAGTGGGTCTGGAAATTATAAAGTCTTTCTATCATAAGTAAGGTCTTGACTTAAAGACCTTTCCTTTTCAATAAGGCAAATTCTTGGTTTCGGAATGAGCAAGTGTGGTCAAGTGGTGGTGGTGATACATGCTTTTATCCCATCACTCAGAAGGCAGAGGTAAGTGGATCTCTGTGAGTTCAAGGCCAGCCTGGTCTATATAGTGAGTTCTAGACAGCCAGGGCTACACAGAGAAACCCATGGGGGGGCGGGCTCACAACAAGCAAGCAAACAAACAATAAATAAATAAACAAAAATAAAAACAAACAAAAAATCCTGGAGAGAAGGGTCAGCAGTTAAGAGTATTTACTTTATTGCTTTTGCAGAGAACCCTGGTCCAGTTCCCAGTTCCCAGTTCCCAAATGGCATCTTACAACCGCTGGTAATTTTGGTTGCTAAGGACCTGACATCCTCATCTGGTCACCCTGGGCTCTTGCTCATTCATGGTATACATATACTACACAAGCAAATACACATACACATAAACAAAATAGACAATTAAATAAGAAAATCTTTTCTTTTTCTTTTTTGAGATAGGTCTTTCTATGTAGCTCTGGCTATCCTGGAACTTGCTATGTAGACAGACTGGCCTCATACCCACTGATTTTGAGCTAATGGACTGCCTCTGCCTTTCTGAGTCCTGAGATTAAAAGCCTGTGCCATCATGCCTCGACAAATAAGTAAATCTTTAACAAATACACAAAAACAAGAAGCTGGCCAAGGTTGCTAGGCCCCTGCCATAGCACACCTCTGTCTTTATTTCCCTCCTTCCTGGGAGTTCCTCTGAGAGGAAAGGGTCAGCAGTCGCACCCACAGCACACAGTTGTTCCACTGACAAAGTTTTATATGGACAACTCACACCTCACATGAACGACAACACAATAAACAAAGAGGAAATGCAAACTCAGTCAGGAAAGTTGCCACAGGGAACAAGTTTGGAATTAATCAAGAGTTGTGTCAAACACTAGACCATATTTACAAGTCTAATTTGGAACTTGGTACAAAAAGAAGCTGGGGAGAAGCCATGGAATAGAAACTGTATCCTCACAGATATAAACACCCATGTCTTCACACTTCTTTTTCCCATTTTTGACACAAGAAACAAATCAAAAGGAAAAGCCCATTTCCTTTGAGTTCTTCTACGTACAATGGGCATGTGAGAAAGTCCCACAAGGAGGCTGACTGACTTCACTCCTCTTGGCTACACCCGTCCCTGACTACTTAGCTATGGAATGCCTGAGACCCAGACAGGAAGATCCAGCAGCCAGGGAAAGAAACATGGCTCACTTAACTGATACATTATATACAAGAGCTCCAGTGTTTCAAAGCCCGTTCACACCCTGCTCTTCACTACGTCCTTGCAAACCTCTAACCTGCAGCAACAGAGCTCGGTTAAGCTTTCTGATCCAGCACACACTAGGTCAGTCACTTCATTCAAGACAGTCAGACCCGCCAGCCCCAAGCAAGTCCTCAGGGGCCAGCAGCTGTTTGCTTTGTGGATTGGAAGTCTGGGCATTTTCTCTCCCTGGATTTCTCTTCCCGGCTGCTGCTGCCTGGCTGTCAAGCTCTCCACCGTTCCCCCGGGGGCCCCAGACAGCTGCTTGGCTTATGTGTGTGTAATTTATTGTTCTCCGGCCTCTGGCTTCTCAGCCTGCGACTCTGGAGGGATGAGAAACTGGACCTCCTCTGTGCTGATGGCAACTTTATCTGGCTGAAGCCACCTTTTGAAATGTTCCAAGGTGCTAGAAAAGAGCAGAAGGTAGGAATGACTAGGTCAGACCTCGCTGATTAATTACATAATGGTTAGCTCAGTTTCTCAAATACTGCCCGCCCACCCGCCACCAACTCCTTCCCATCCCTGCCTTTCCCCTGCTAAGCCTGGAGGGCTGGGCTACTGCTGTGACACTGGTGCATCCTGGCAGCTCCACAGCATCATTTACCCCCTAGTGGGCACTTTGGCTCTCAGCAGAACCAGAGCCCCTTCAACACAGGGCCTCTGAGCGTGATGGGAATAGCTGAGGAGCCTGTGCCTCAGTTTTATCCTTTTTCCCCCCCTCAAATCTGAAAAGGAGAGAAATTGTCAAGAGGATGAAACAAATAAAGACCAAATTATGGGTGAGACAGAAAAACGGAGTTCTTTTCTACCTATGACAGTGTGAGGCTCAATTACACTAATAGAGCTTATTTGTAAGAACTGTAATGGGTGGGGGGTTAAAACTCTAGATAGACACATCTGAGCATCCAATGTTCCCACCAAGGAATGGCCACTATGCCAGAGGGCTCTTTTCATTTGCCTGTGTGTGTGTGTGTGTGTGTCATTTGTTAGGTTTATTCTCCTTCCTCATCCCTTAAGCACCCAGGATCCTATACCTTACAGTTATTACACAGTCTCAGTAAACTATAAATAGATAGAACATGCTTTTCAATATCACACAGCAGTTAGGTATTGGTGGCTCACATCCAGGTCTCAGCACTGGAAGCCAAGCAGGAGGACTGTCACAAGTTCAAGGCCAGGCTGGACTACAAAATGAGACCATGTCCCCAACCAAACAAACAGAAAGCACAAAGCAGTGTCTCTCACATGAGAAATCTCCTACCTGCCACTCAAGGAGGCAAAATTGCCTGTTTAAAATGCAAACTTTGGGCTGGAGAGATGACTCAGGGGTTAGGAACACTAGCTGCTCTCCCAGAGGACCCAGGTTCAGTTCCCAGCACCTACGTGGCAGCTCACAACTGTCTGTAACTACTGTTCCAGAGATCTGACACCTTCACACCAATGCATATAAATAAAGCTAAGCAAATTTAAATAAAATAAAATAAAATGTAAACTTTGAGTTTGAAAACAAATGCATAACTGTTTCCCATAACTACTGTTTCTCATTTTGTTCTGCAAAATGACAGAAGCGTCTGTCCCCACAGATATAAGGAAGAGCAACAGAAGGCAGAGTAAGTGGTGGGCTGACTAAGGCCCACAACTCCAGAGAATAGGGTGAAAGAGATGCTTACTCTTCATCTACCATGCTTTTCATGGAGCTGTTCAAATATTTCCACAGAGAGGGGAAGGTCGGAACAAAGGGGCGCTCATTTAGTTTTATGTGGGATTCCAGAAGCAGAGTAGTCTGGCCTCAGAATAAGGAAATTCTTTCTCAACTATGCAAGAGAAAGTTTCTGCTTCTTTTTGTGTGTTTGTGCTTTGTTTTTTTGTGTTTTGTTTTTCAAGACAAAGTTTCTCTGTGTAGCCCTGGTTGTCCTGGAACTCACTCTGTAGCCCAAGCTGGCCTTGAACTCAGAGATCTACCTGCCTCTGAATGCTGGGATTAAAGGTGTACCCGCCCCAGCCAAAGTTTCGTCTTCTTAGAGTTAGAGTAAAGGGAGGTTTTCAAGAAGACAGAACATTATGCTAAGTTATGAATGAGTCAGGAATCTATGTAGCTTCAAACTGCCTGTTTGGGGAGATTTAAGACTCATTCATGTTGAGTCTTTACAAGTAGAAAACAAAAATACATTCTCTTTTGAGTCTTCTGAGAGTAATTGGGCTGACCTTAAAAATGCTGTGCTGATTTCTGAAGGACCTGAGTGTATGCTGACTCAAAGTGTGAGAGAACACAGTGACAGTGCTTTATAAATTAAATGAAGTGTGACTGTGATGTCTTAGACATTGGCCTTGATTCCGGCAGTGGTATCTTCACATCACACAATGGGACTCTCCAAATCAATCCTAACTTGTGCCCTGAGCAAGCCATACTCCCCAAGGCTGTCATTTAACACTGTAGCTATTATTCCGCCCACCAATCTTTTCAATTGTGTGTGGTACATGTGTGTGCAGGTGCACAGGCCCATTGGCATATGCTCAGGGGTAAAAAGAAGACATCCACAGTCTTGATCCATCATTCTCCATTTTTGTCCCTGTGAGACAGGGTCTCACACTACACCTGGAGTAGGCCAGGGATTTTACAGAGGGTTAAGTTACTGCCTTGGGTTTCAGAGACTTTGGTCTTTAAAACAGTGTTGAGATTGTAAGACTTCAGTGCCTTTCAAAGTTGAACTAAATGCATTTTGCATTATGATACAATCATTCGACTATGAGGGCCAGGGAGTGAAATGTTGTGGTTTGAATGAAATGTCTCTCATATACTCAGGCATTTGAACACTTGGTCTCCGGTTGGTGATGCTATTTGGGGAGGATTAGGAGGGTGATTCTGCTTGAAGAAATTCACCACTGAGGGTTTTAAAGCTTCCTACCATCCCCAGCTTACCCTCTCTGCTTCCTGTTTGTGACTCATGATGTAAACCCTCAGCTTTCTGCTTCCATCTCTGGTTACCATGCCTACCTGCTGCCAACCTTCCCCATCATGCTGGATTCTTCTCCCTCTGGAACCTTAAACCCTTAAGAAATAAATTCTTCCTTCTCTAAGTTGCTTTGATCACAATGTCTTATCACAGCAACAGAAAAGGAACTAATATGTCACCCTTCAAGCATCAAGCAGTGTCATCACATGAAAGATGCTTAAAAAATATATCTGTTTGATCCACACACATTTTTTTTTTTAAATGTATGTACTTCCTTCCTTCCTTTCTTTCTTTCTTTGCCTTGGTGTTTGCCTAGAACTGGGAACTGGAACTACAGACAGTTGTTAGCTGCCATATGGGTGCTGGGAATTGAACCCAGGTCCTCTGGAAGAACAATCAGTGCTCTTAGCCACTGAGCCATCTCTCCAGCCCCCACATTTTTTTTTCAAGACAAGGTTTCTCTGTGTAGCCCTGACTGTCCTAGAACTCACTGGGTAGACCAGGCTACCCTCGAACTCAGAGATTCATCTGTTTTTGCCTCCCAAGTGCTGGGATGGATGGCTGATCCACACACACTGGGTGGCTTTAATAGAAGCTCTAGAGATAAGAAAACAATACGTTGTTCTGCCATAGTTCACTACTTCCCTCTTCAGGGTACCATATACTTAAAAATGAAGCTAGTGATTTATCTTCAACTCCATTACATCTGTGGCCAAGATGTACCTGAGGTTATTTGTCATTCTGAAAAATCTACTGTTCATCTAAGGAC
This sequence comes from Sigmodon hispidus, assembly GCA_004025045.1. Classification (NCBI taxonomy): domain Eukaryota; kingdom Metazoa; phylum Chordata; class Mammalia; order Rodentia; family Cricetidae; genus Sigmodon; species Sigmodon hispidus. The sequence continues at coordinate 45,160 of PVIH01013655.1, read as the reverse complement.
AACTGGACAACCTTCCAAGGGCTGATTTCAGCTCAAAGAGATATCAGCATCAACTGATATCAGTACTTTGATGTCACTATCCCCTGAGTTCTTTGGTGAACGAAACGTACGCTCAGTGAAACCAATTGTCAATCAAATTACCTCTCATCAGAATCAAGTCCATCCACAAAAACTTCTGATGCTAACTTCTCTTGGAGGAATCGATCCCAGCATTCCTTCTTAGCTTGGGCCAGAGTTTGAAGCATGTCCTTGGAAGTTACTTCCTCATTTAAACCTTTGATTCTTCTTAGTTTCTTCTCTGAAGAGAAAAGAAGTGGATCTTAACATAGAGAGTATGAGCCAGTATCAGCTATAAAGCAAGTTCCAAGCTAGTCCAGGCTTTACATATCCAACCAGACTAAAAAGAAAACAACAAAAACAAACACAAACAAACCTCACTTTTAGAGAAAAAGTTAAAAGTTGACTGAATATGCTTCTTTCCAACCCTGCACTGTATCAAGTAAATGTTTAACCCTGGAAAAAGAAAGAGCCATAGGCTGTCATAAATAAATCAATGGATTTTTTTTTTTTTTTTTTTTTTTTTTTTTTTTTTTTTTTTTTTTTTTTTTTTTTTTTTTTTTTTTTTTTTTTTTTTTTTATCACAGAAGCCCAGCAGGTGTCTCTCTAAGGAATGTTTGGTTTCCTGGCTTGGCATGTGTATTCCAATGCCTGTTTTCAACTCCTTGAAAGTAACGTCTCTAAGGAGTAAATGGTGTTTCTTCTAGTTACAAGAAGTGGTTTCCAGCCCTCATGAGAAAGAATTAGAGCAAATGATGAGAGATCCAATGGTTCATTAGATGCTAAAATTGACTTGATGGGAATGCAATAATAAGAGACCTTTAGGATCTCTATGTGGGATTAAATTCTTGATTAAAGAAAAATATCTTCCAACATTTTAAAAAGTTCCTCAATTTGTGGCCTGGGTGTTGGAGCCTAATAAAAGCAAATATCTTGTAACCCCTTTGAGAGCGGTTCCCAGGGGTTCTTAATGACAGATGTTAATTACTCCTCTTTGCATTCTAATTGTTGAGGAGACCTCCTCTGAAGCACACAAGAAATGACATCACCATTACCCTCTGCTTTAATTTAGTCTTCAACTGCATAATTCAGTCATATATTTTGTAATGTTTTAGCCAAAGACAAGTCACACATGTCATATTGATTTCATAAGGTAAATGATGTCACACATCTTACACTCTATCATGTTCACTGAGGAACGTAACTAACATTACATTTCTCAGATAATATCTTGATTGTTAAGCACTGCAGAGGTGTCACAGCAAAAGGACTGCCATCTTCAAATCAGCTGCCTGCCTGCAGGACACCATCACTTGCAGCCTGCCCACTGTTGACATTCCTTTAGACCACTCAGCCTTCCTAATGCTGTGACCCTTTAATACAGTTCCTCATGTTGTGGTGACCCCTAACCATAAAATTATTTTTGTTGCTGCTTCATAACTGTAATTTTGCTACTGTTATGAATCATAATATAAATATGTTTGGAGACAGAGGCTTGCCAAAGGGGTCACAACCCACAGGTTGAGAACCAGTGCCTCAGAGGAAGGAGGCTGTTGATCTTCACTTGAGAGTCTGGCTCACCTTTGGGCACTTCCAGCCATTCTGCCCTGCTTGCATGTGGGTAGCCTCAAGAGGTGCTACATTATAGGTTGACCGAGAGGACTCCATCTATGCAGCTATTGGGAAGCCATCATCCATACTGGGTGATGTCTCTCAGGTTTAGCAGCTCCTGTAAATAGCCCCATCTATGCTCTGTGAACGAACTCAATAAGCCATTTGGTTCACCAGAGGGAATGTCAGCATTATAGTACTTAGTCTTGCCATTGGGACCCCATAAGGAAGGGGTAGATGTTCTTCTCAGGAAAGGAATACTTAAAATAACAAGCAGTTGATAGCTGTCTGAGGGATGGACATTAATCTTAGGACCAATGGACATTTTATAATATGTAGTCTTGTTTCTAAAAAAGTTACATCAGCTAACAGCCATTGACCAAAATAATAAACACCTTGTATTTCAGTAAGTCACCAGCAAGAGCTCACCCATATACAACACATGAAGCTGATAAATGTTAATGTTTAAGGCTTCTTTTCCCTTAAAGATGTAACAAATATAAAAATGTATATCTAACATTTATTTGGCTGAATTTTTTTATTGTTGCTCTTATCAATGGATTCTTTTTTGGCATAAGTTTATTTGGCAATAAAGACAATCTTCAATTTGTCTGGCATCAGTTGTCATGGACATAGGTACTTTTGGGGGCTAGAATGGGCTTCTGAATGTGCTGAGTTACTAAGTAGGTGTGGCTTTAACAGGCATGCAGGGGGCTGGAGAGATGGCTCAGTAGTTAAGAGCACTGACTGTTTTTCCAGAGGAACTGAGTTAGATTCCCAGCATCCAGATGGCAGATAACAGGCAAGAAAACCCAGGTACTGTGGCACACTCCAAACCTGCTTGCCATTTTTATCTAATCCTTTTCTGAGCTGCAAAAAGGTTGTCAGCTTCCTTGAGATGAAAATTTTAATTACCAGTTAGTTTCTTAACTGAATTTTAAAAAAGGCCAGTGGAGTTTTAACTTCCCAACCAACATAGACCAAATCAATATCATCATCATCATCTCCAAGAATGTTTTTGGGTTTTGTTTTTCCAAAACAGGGCTTCTCTGTGTAGCCCTGGCTGTCCTGGAATATGACCTGTTGACCAGGCTGGCCTCGAGCTCAGAGATCTGCCTGCCTCTGCCTCCTGAGTGCTGGGATCAAAGGGTGTGCACCACAGTCCAGCTCCAAAAGTGTTTCTTATAAGCCTTATAACAGCCGAGGGATCTGGTTCTTCCCAGGCTCTTGCCTCTTATCTCTCTCTGTGAAGCGGCTGTTCTTCTGTCTATCACAGACAGAACTGTTGGCCAGGACAGCAGGCTCTGCTCTTCACTGCTGCTCCCCTGCAGATTTCTCACGGCCCCCTCATTATGTCTTCCACCTTTCCAACTGCAGTTTTCTAGTAACATTCCCTCTAGTCATCATTAATGAGCTACAACAAGTCCTTACAGTGTACAAGAGCATTATCCCACACCCCCTTTGTTCTCCCGATGTATTTGTTAGCAAGCACCTAAGTTCTCTTCCGGCTCTTCTTTGTGTCCTTCTACCTAGGGTGGCCTTCCTCCTGCAGTTCAGGAGCAGACTGATTGCCTAACAGAGGACTTAGATTTGCCTCCTGTCACAGTAAAAATATTTAATTAGATTTAATTGTTAATTTAAAAATATTTAAAATATTAAAAAATTTAAAACTCCATGGGATTGGACTTCTTCAAATAGTAATTTCTAGATTTGGCTTTGGGACACATGGACTTTACCATAATGAAAAAAATTTAGGGCAATGCATTTATCCTGATTTAAACAGTACACAATGTGCAGATGAACTGAAACACTGTGTGAGTGCCACTGATCAAAGCAATAAATGTCTCGTGGTCCTTTAGGTTGCCAGAAGAGACCACTCATAAAAGAAAGCAAAACAAAGAACACCTTGCCGGTGCTACAGGAGAATAGCTAAGGGTTTTAATTTTTCTTGAAAGAGTGAAAGGACTGACGCATAGCTGACATTTAACTAATCGTTGTCCTTTAGAAAACAAGGTACTGAGCATGGTATTTAGTCCCTGCACTCAGGAGACACAGGGAGACGGATCTCTGAGTTTGAGTCCAGCCTGCTCTACAGAGTAAGTCCTGAGATAGCCAGAGTTCTTATACAGAGAAACCCTGTCTCGGGGGAGGGGAGGAGGAGGGGGGTCGGCTAGACTGTTTAACATACTGCAGAAACAGTAGTGGGCATTGCAATAATGTCAATCCTACTGTTCTTGCCAGGGGATTTTCTACAAGATAGGTTCATTTAACAATGTGTTAATATAGTGTTAATATATAAAATCTTAATGGCTTTTATGTACCAGTTTTAAAAGTATATTATAAAAAACATGAAAACTAGGTCGCTTACCCTTATAATCCCATCACTCAGAAGGTAGAGGCAGGAGGATCAGAAGTTCAAGGTCATCCTCAAGTACACAGTAAATTCAAAGTCAAACTGGGCTACATGAGACCTTGTCTAAAAAATGGGGGTGTTGGGTGAGGAGCAGACTGGCGATATGACTCAGAGGCAGAACTTTTGTTTGTCTAGTATGTCTGAGTCTTTGGGTTTGAAAAGCATCATAAATAAATAAATATCACAGTCAAAATGAGCCTGTGGTGGTTTGAATGAGAATAGCCCCCATAACCTCATATATTTGAATCCTTAGTTCCTGGTAGACCTGTCTGGGAAGGATTAGGAGGCATGGCCTTCTGAGAGGAGGTATCATTGGAAGCAGGCTTTGAGGATTCCAAAGACCCATACCATTAACACCCCCCCCCCCAGAGGCTGTTCCTGTCACCATGCCTCTATTCTGTCACTATGAGCTGTAATCCTCTGAAACAGTAAACCCCAAATTAAACATTTTTCTTTTTTTTTTTTTTTTTTTTTTAAACTTTATTTATTTATTTGCCCTGGTGTCTGCCTAGAACTGGAACTACAGACAGTTGCGAGCTGCCATGTGGGTGCTGGGAATCGAACCCCGGTCCCCCGGAAGAACAGCCAGCGCTCCCAACCGCTGAGCCATCTCTCCAGCCCCAACATTTTTCTTTTATAAGATGCCTTGGTCATGATGTTTTCTCATAGCAATGGAAAAGTAACTGAGGGGCTGGAGAGATGGCTCAGTGGTTAAAAACACTGACTGTTCTTCAGGAGGACCTGATTCCCAGCATCCACATGGCAGCTCACAACTGTCTGTCATTGCAAGATCTGACACCCTTACACAGTTATACATGCAGGCAAAACACCAATTCACATAAAATAAAAATAAATATTAAAAAAGAAAAATAATAAGACACTGTCCTAGACTGACAGTTCTCGTTCCTCTTGCATGAAACAATTTTAATTTCTTAAGTAAGGAGAAACAATTTTAATTTTAAAATGAAACCATTTAAAATTTAATATCTTTATAGATAGTTATACTATGGCCACAATACAGGGCACTGAAAATATATTAGAGAAATGTTTTTAAAATGCCCAGCAGGGCCTGGGAGATGGCTATCAGTTAAGAACATGTACTGCTCTTTCAGAGGACTGGAGTTTGGTTCCCAGCACCCATGTCAGGCAGCTCAAAACGGCCTGTAACTCCAGATCCAGGGGATCTGACATCCACTTCTGGCCTCTGAAGGCATCTACATGTCTGTGCACACACACATATGTACACAAATATAGATATTTTTTTAAATTGATAACAGAGACAGTATGGCTATTCTAGCAACACACTCCCATTTCCACAACAGTCTATTTAATAAAACAATATTTTAGCCAGGCAATGAGGGCACACACCTTTAATCCCAGCCCTTGGGAGACAGACAGCCCTCTGTCTCCCAAGGGCTGGGATTAAAGGTGTGTGCTGGATCTCTATGAGTTTGAGACCAGCTTGGTCTACAGAATGAGTTTCACAACAACCAGGGTTACACAGTGAGACTCTGGCTTGAAAATCCAGGGAGAGAAAAAAAAAAGAAAGAAAGAAAAACCAGGGAGAGAGAAGAGGAGAGAGAGAGAGAGAGAGAGAGAGAGAGAGAGAGAGAGAGAGAGAGGGAGAGAGAAGATTTTAAAACTCCAGCCATTAGAAATCCCCAATGTATGAGTTACTTAACTCAAATGAGACACCATTTATAGGCAAGAGAGTTTTTTACAACATGCCAAGAAATAAGACAGAATTTAAAAGAAATGGTCAAAAGCAGAAGTTGCCAAAAAAAGTTTTAAGGTTAGTACAAGAAAAGAGGCGTGGGTAGCAGCTGGGTGGTTGATGGTGTGCACCCTTAACCCCAGCACTTGGAAGGCAGAGGCAGGTGGATCTGTGAGTTCAAGGCCGGCCTGGTCTATAGGTCTACAAAGCAAGTTCTAGGACAGTTAGGGCTGTCACACAGAGAAATCCTGTCTCTGTCTCAGGGAAGGGGGCACTCCTTGACAGCAAAGAACCTGACACATCCCCTAGAATTACATTTGGCCCCACATGTGGAAAGAATATATAGAAAACGAAAGACAATGCAACAGGACTTGCCTCCCTAAAAAACACAGGGATTGGAGTAAGAGGAGAAGAGAGGGAAGGAAAGGAGACAGACAGACAGACTGACACAAACACACACACATAGACAAGACAGATAGACAGATAACTTACCCAGAGATGCTAAATACACTTCTGAATCATGCAAAGGAGCCCAGGGCTTTACTGACGGCTGGGCAGCAGACTCTGTTGCCTCTGAATGGCCTTCACCTGCGGGATGTGAATCCATAAAGGAGTCTGAGAAGGCATTGTTGGCAACATCTTCCTGGGCAGGGCTTGGCAAACAAGAACAGATTTCGGCCCAGAGATCCCGGCCAGATTTTGTAGATGAAGAGTCAAGGCTGTCAAACATTTTCATTTAGAGTCTGAGCTGAAAGACAGAAGCTCAAGTGAATAAAGACTAGCTCCAAGGAGGTGCGATGCTGGGCGTGCTGGAGCACGTCCTGAGGTCCAGAACATGGGAGGCAGAGAGAGGCCAGCAGATCTCCGTGAGTGAGTTCCAGGACAGCCAGGAATACACAGTGAGACTCTGTCTCCAAATAAATAAAAAGAGAAGAAGGGAGAGAGAGAGAGGGAAAGGGAGAGAGAGGGAGAGAGAGAGAGAGAGAGAGAGAGAGAGAGAGAGAGAGAGAGTACAATAGAGGAGTTGGAGAGATGACTTAAAGATTAAGAGCACATGATGCTCCTGCAGATGACTAGGGTTTGGCCTTCAGCACCCACATAGCAGCTCACAACCATCTTCAACTCCAGTTCCAAGGCATCCGATGCCCTCTTCTGCCTCTATGGGCACCAGGAATACATACATATGGTACACAAACAAACATGCAGGAGAAACACACATAAAATAAAAATAAATAAATCCTAAAAAAATAATACAGTATAGCCTAGTGTGGTGGTATATATCTTTTTTTTTTTTAAGGTTTCAAGATTTTATTTTAGAACATTTTATTATAAAAGTAATACAAATAACAAATGAAATGTTGAGAAAGACAGAGTTATCCATTCAATGCCCGGCCATCCTACTATAACTACAATTGTAATTTGATTGTCGACTTTTATAGCTTGATGTGTCATTTGCATCCATGACCATGTTCTAATGCTCTGTGTCAACTTCTCTACCATAGCATTTTCTCATGTACCATTCATGTATACCTGTCTACTGAGTGCAGGCATGGGATGATATAGGCATATACAGGTTACACCACTCTGCACATATCCTTGGTATGACCTGCATATAACTGTAATGTCTCTGATAGAAAGTTCTAGGCTAACTACCCTATATTTGCAAGCAATACAGATTCTTCCACTTGAGAAGGTTTTATGTTGAAAGAAAGCTTATGGGTGGGGACCAGCTGAGTCAAGCCTCACTATCTCTGAGACAAAAGACAAAGTAGGCTGATGGTCATCAAACCCAGTCTTTCACGAATGAAATCAGCATCAAGGACAAGTGTCATCTTCTAAGAGAAATATTCCGAGGGTCTGGCAGCATAAATCCATCTGTAAGTTTATAATAGACTATTGTGGAGTCTGACTCCACTCTAGCCAAAGTAAAAGACATCAGCAGTTCTAGGTCACCCTGCAATTTTCCAGATGCCTTCAAGCTTTCCCTTAAACTGTTATGGCTGAGGGACACAGAGATGGGTGTGGGCACCACGGTCTGCAGCCCTTTCCCTCTATCTCAGTGCCCAGGAGGCAGATCAGCTGCAGTTGTGGTATTCCTACACAGTTTACTTTATGCCAACTTTTACTCTCCATGAGAGCCAAGTAAACCAAGAAGGCTATATAAACTTGGGTGGCATCTCCTATATCTAATTCCATCATTTCTTTAAAAAAAAAAAAAAAAACTTTATTAATTTGCCTGGAACTGGGAACTGAAACTACAGACAGTTGTGAGCTGCCATGTGGGTGCTGGGAATTGAACTCATGTCCTCCGGAAGAACAGTCAGTGCTCTTAACCACAGAGCCATCTCTCCAGCCCATTTCTAAGTACTTAGGGTGTGTGCCCATCTGGTGTCCTCGGGAGCTCATGTGTGCTCCCGAGGAGGGTGCCGCTGCCAGCGCGAATGGGACCCGGGCTAGGGCCGCTACAGCCCGGGGTGGGTCGGGATCTTTGCGCTCCTCCATGCCGCCCGCCCGCCCGCCCGCACACACAGCCGTGTACCCTAGTGATATACATCTTAATCCTAGCACTCCAGAAGCAGAGGCAGGTCAACATCTGTAAGTCTGAGGCTAGGCTGGCCTACATAGCAAGTTTTAGGTCAGGGCTTCAGAGTGAGATCCTGTGTTAAGAAAATTAAACACACACACACTTGGTAAAGGAGTCTGAGACGTGCATTAAAGGAGCCCAACAGTTGGTTGGACAGAAGAGTCTGCTGCCTCCAGATGGTCTTCATTTACGGGATGAGAATCTATAAAGGAGTGTGAGAAACTACAGCCTCAGAACTGCATTTTATATATTCAATAAACACAAAAGTATCTGTGACACTGTGCACAAGTATGCTACACTGTTCTCTACAGATCTCCAACATCAGTCAATTAAAGCCTGTCTCTTCAGCGGGCACAGACTGACAGTCTGACTTAGGAAAACAGCAAAAATGTTGCTTGGTGAAAAGTGTCTGTCAGAGTCCTATCATAATGCAAGGGCACTCGCTCACTACAACAGCAGCTGGGCTAGGTACTCCAAGTGCCTCCACACCTCCATCCGTACTTTCTAACCACTTAATTTTTTATTACTATTTTAGTTGCCCATATTTATATGGTAAAGTGTGATAACTCAAAAAATGTATGCAATATGTAATCACTCAGATAATTAGTACTGAATACAAACACTGAAAGAGAAGCAGTTTCATCATTTTACAGACACAGTTGCGGTGGTGGAGCACATCCGTGATGCCTGCACTCTGAGGCAGAAAGATTGTGAATTCCGGAAACTGGTGCGGAAGAAGGAAGCGGAGCAGGAAAAAGATGGAAGAAGAGGAAAGAAGAGATAACAAGATCAAATGAGTAGTTTGCTCAAAGCTGCATTGCTGAGGTATGCTGTTTTGCTTCCAAAATCCTTATTTTTACCCAGCACCAACACTCTGACTGCTTAGGAAACACACCAAAAACCGCCCACGATAAGATCGATGAGAAGGGCTATGCGCAGAGCCTAGGGATTTCCATAACCATCTAGGTTTATAGAATAGGTCAATATTTTCTTTTAAGAAAGCTTTTTAAAGATCAGGAAAGCTGACTAGGGCACAGTCTGAAAAATTCCAGCACACAGTCCAGAGAGTATGAGGACCCAAAGAGGAACAGATATGTCACGGAGTCCTTAGACTCTCCTCCGAAGTCCCCTGAACACAACAAACCCCAAGTCTGCTCTCACCCGGTAGCCCGCGTGTCCCTGACCCCGGAACGTCCAGAACAGTGGAGGAAACTGAGTGTCCAAATCCCAGGCCTCAGTCACCCCGGCCTCAAGATTGCCTGGCCTTGATGATCCGGTCCCTGACAGCCTCAGTTGTGTCCCGAGGTCAGGATATAGTAGGGATACTAAACACTGGACACCGTGGTCCCCACCTACCGCAGTCACCTGCCCAGCAGTCTCCAAACGCTCAGGTCTGTCTCTGGCAGTCAGGAAGAAGCGGTGAGGGGCGGAGTCTCTGAATGACGGAACTCAGGATCCTTCCAATAGATGCCTGAGGTTCTGGCATCCTGTGAGTTGATTGGTGGATAGAGTTAGTGACGCCCAGAGGGCAGGCAGTCGGTGGGCGGAACTAGTAGTTGCCAGGAAACGGTGGAATTGCTTGTCTAGAGTTTCCTCTCCAAGACAGGATTAATTCTTAGGAGGTCCCAGAGTTCCAGCTTTCCACCCAGCCGTCGCCGACTCGGATAGGGAAGCCAGTTTTTTAGACTTTCCATGGTCCCCAGCGGTCTTGATTTCTAGCACCTCTCTGAAAGAAGGTGCCTGCCTGTCGTATATACCTAGATGATTCCCGAAGCCCCGAGGCTCTAGGCACAGCGCTTTACACGTCTTTGCCTGGACTATTTTCAGTGTATTTCCCATTTGGGTAAAAATACAGATCTGGGGGCAGTAAATGGTCTATCAATTACCTCCCAGGCAACTCTCTGAATATTTGTGTTGCCTTTACCCCTTGCCTACCCCAAGTCAGAGCATGTCAGTGACAAAAGACATCAGGACCTCATTCACTGACTGCTGAGACTTTCTTTAATTGAAAAGTACCAAGCTCCTACTCTGCTATAGGTATCGTGTGAATTTAGGACACACAAGACTGGGTATGGGCTCCAGATATCCTTACAACTTAGTGTAGGAGGTGGTCTGCCAGAGAGACAAAGGCGAGCCTCAAATTCAAAGGTCCACCTGTCTCTGCTTTCCAAGTTCTGGAGTATGTGCCACTACTGCCTAGATTCCAAACACATTCTTGATTTCTAATTTGGCCTCTCAGATACCTGCATGGCAGGATGAGATGCCTTTAAACAGTAACTGTGAATAGCCCATTTGCTGAAAACATACACTTTCTTAAATTTACAATCACAAATTAAGAATTTAGAACACTCTCAATTCACTCAAATCCTCTGAATTTGATTCATGTGCTGGACCCTAGTGTCCACCAGTGATAGCTCAGGCTTCCTTCTTCTATTCCATCTTGAGCAAATGTCTTCATCTCTGTTTGTGTACCACATATTGCACCCCCACCCCCAAAATTTCCTCACTGACATACCCAGAAGTGTACTAGACTAGTACAGACTACCTAGTTCACAAGATGCTAGATTAGTAAAAATTAATCTACATTGTGGCTCCTACCTTTTGGAGGCAGTAGGTAATGGCAGAAGTTTCTTTACTCAAAAGAAGAGAGGACAGGGTCTGGGAGCATAGTGTAGTGGTAGAGCATTTGTTCAGTATGTGAAAGACCCTGGGTGTGATCTCCAATACCACAAAACTCAATTATATTAAAATTTTAAATGTATTCAGACAATGCTAGATATCCATAAAGTATGAGGGATGCTGGCACGTTTTATATTATTGTCTCTCAAGCCTTTCAGATAAATCATGTAACCATCAGGCTGAAGTGCAGATTTCTGTTCAAAAATTGAGAAGAGTGGAAAAATGAGATTTTTACCTCCAACAAGTTTGCTAATTTTAATTGAATTAATTTGTTAATTCTCTCAACTCTGTTCCAGAACAGTCCAGTATGAAGAAAAAAAAACTCCAGGTCACAGGCAACTGAAGAGGCAGCAGGAGCCCACATTGTATAGAGTTCAAGGAACTTGCTGATGGAAAGGTGGTCCTGTCTGGCAACAAGAGCAGCAAATAAACACTTGTAAGTTCTTTATTATTTATTTATTCATTCATTTATTTTTATGTACAATATTCCATTTGCATGTATGCCTGCATTACAGAAGAGGGCATCAGATCCTTTGATAGATGGCTGTGAGCCACCATGTGGTTGCTATTGAACTCAGGACCCCTGGAAGAGCAGCCAGTGCTCTTAACTGCTGAGCCATCTCTCCAACCAGCAAATTTCTTAGTAAGACTAATCATTTAAGAGTTAGGTTTTGCCTTTGGAAAAAATTCTATTCTAAAGTACCCACAACCAGTGGAAATTTCAATCTCTTTTTTAAAAAAATCAACCTGGCATTTCAGCCTAAGAACTTCGTAGCTTCAGATACTTCAGTCTGCTCTGGAATAAGGCTAACATCTTCAGTCCTTCACTGAGTTTGATGAGACCTTTGTTTAGGCTAGCTTTGAACTCACCATGTAGTCAAAGATGACTTAAAACTTCTGATCCTCCATGTCCATCTCCCAAGTGTGAGTGAGAGCTACAGGCATTTATTGCAATGCCTGGCTTGTTGGCACTTTTAATATAAAGAGGAATTTACCTAAAAGGCTTCTCTTGATCCTCCCCAGAATGCTAATACATAAGAATAGTCTAAACCAACTTAATATTTTATATCATAAATGCCCAAGAACAAGTTCATGCTCACATTCTTTTTTTAAAAAATTTATTTATTTATTTATTTATTTATTTGCCTTGAACTGGAACTACAGACAGTTGTTAGCTGCCATGTGGGTGCTGGGAATCGAACCCAGGTCCTCTGGAAGAGCAGACGGTGCTCTTAAACCACTGAGCCATCTGTCCAGCCCCCTCATGCTCACATTCTTGAATTGGACTAGACAGTTGTTCAGTTTTTAGACACTAGCATTTAAAAGTCTACCTATTTGGAGGAATCTCACTGTGGGGACTAAACAGGGTTATAGGTACTCTGTAAATACAGACCTATTTACATTTATTTATTTCATTTTTTGGAAAGGAAAGAAGGCTCCCTTGTAGGATTCTAGATCTTAAGATAAGAACACAAAGAGGCTGAGATATTTAGAGATTTTTCAAAGGACAAAAGGACTGTGGGGCAGAAAGTCCACAACTGTACACTTCACAGTGACAGAAACCCAACTGGGTTCCTTCTCCGACAACAGCCAGTTTCCAGAGGCCTTTGTTTCCCTTAATTTGGTCTCTTTGCTGACTCTATACTTTAGCTCTTTTATGAATCCTAAGAGGCACTAATATCCTTTCAGTAATTACCTCTCTGATGAGGTTAGCCAGCACAGATTTCAGCATTTTTCATTTAAAAACTGTAGCAACCTGGAGAGATAGCTCAGTTGGTAACATGTTTTCCATGCAACACAGACCTGAGCTTGATCACCAGAACAAAAATAAAAAGTGTGGGTATCATAGTGTGTGTTTGTAATCTCAGTGAGTGACTGTGATGCTTTGAAAGAAAATGACCACCAAAGGAAGTGGAGGGGTAGCCTTGTTGGAGGTAGTGTGGGACTGAGTGTTGAGACCTTTTTTTTGCTCAAACTTCCCTCAATGTGACGTTTAGTTGACTTCTTGATGCCTGAAAGATGTTGCACTCTCAGTTCCAATACCACATCTGCCTGCACATCACAGTGCTCCTCATCATGATGATAATGGACTGAACATCTGAAACTGTAAGCCAGCCACCCCAATTAAATGTCTTCTTTATAAGTTGCCATGGTCATGGTGTCTCTTCACAGCAATAGAAATCCCAACTAAGACAAAGGCTGTCTCAAAAACAAGCTGGGTAGCACCAGAGAAAGGACGCTTGAGGTTCACCTCTTACTCCAAACATACTCGCATATACAATTGCATGTAATCAGCATGAATACATATACACACAGAAGACCCTGGCAATGCATTTTTGATCCATTTTCAGTTTTAATGTGCAAGCAATTCTGGATAAGAGTTTCTGGAAATCAAATGGGAAATCTCTAGTTCTTTAGGTACTTTTAGTAGGAAGGACAGGTGTGAAAAATACTGGGCTATGTGTATAACACACACATATATAATAGTTTTTTTTTTTTTAAAAAAAACTTTATTTATTTATTTGCCTTGATGTTTGCCTGGAACTGGAACTACAGACAGTTGTGAGCTGCCATGTGGGTGCTGGGAATCGAACCCGGGTCCTCTGGAAGAGCAGACGGTGCTCCCAACCACTGAGCCATCTCTCCAGCCCCCATATATAATAGTTTTATTGAGATATGTAACATACTATAATGTTCACCCTTTAAAATTATACAATAGTAGTAGTGGGTATAAATAAATGGTAGAGTGCTTGAGACTCTGAGATCCAATACTGCCCCTGGAAAAGGTATAGGGGATAAAACAGTTCTTGTTATAGTCATAGTCTTAGCAATTTTCATTTTGATTGATTTTTTTCTGCTTGTTTGCTTTTTTCATTTTTATTTGTTCATGTTGTTTTTGTTTTTCTAGACAAGGTTTCTCTGTGTAGCCATCTGTCCTAGAACTCACGCTGTAGACTAGGTTGACCTCGAACTTACAGAGATTTGTTCACCTCTATCTCCCAAGTGCTGGGATTGAAAGCATGCACCATCACCGCCTGGCTTATTTGTTTTTAAATCAACAAAATGTCATTATTTTACTTGTTTTTATTTTGAGACACGCTCTTGGGTGACCCTAGAACTGAAATTAATTCTTCTTCCTCTACCTCTTGAGCGCGGAGACTACAGATGTATACTGCCTTGCCCGCTCGCTTGTTTTAAGTAAACTTGTAACTGCTTTGCAGATCCGGGGAAGTAGAGCACATTTGTATGGAATGTGTACCATCATCTCCACCCAACTCTTTATATGGAGCAGTCCCGAAGATTTCCTTTAGGAAATAACCTCTGAGCTCTTCAATGAGGGGAGTCTCTGTACATCGTCTTTCTTGCATAAGCCACTCCGGGGTTGACACCCTCAGACACCTATAACTCAACTCACTCCCTTCCTGCAAACTCCGCCTCGGTCCTGGCTCTCTCTGATTGGCTGCTTCTATATGACGCCATCAGATTGCGACCCGGAGCGGTTGGCCGCTCTGTCATGTGGCCGGGCGTCCCCGGCTGCCTCCGAGTCCTTGTGCCGTGGCGGGCGGCGCTCGGGTCCCACAGTTTTGCCCGGACTTACGGTGGCTGCGGGAGGTCGATGGCTGAGGCACTCTCTCCCCAGGCGGAGGCAGCGGGCCGGTTGAAGGCTGTGGCTCAGCAAAATGGAGACGCTGGTAGCGATGGGAGCGGAGAGGCGCTCCCGGAGGGCCGGGTGCGGGTGGTGGAGGAGCAGGTCCCAGGGAGCCGGGAGCAGGCCCAGGGAGGCGAAGAGCAGGTCTCGGGGGACGGGGAGCGGGCCCCAGCTCCAGTCGCCGACTCAGGCAAGAGGAAGAAGCGGCGAGGCGCCACCGGGGAACGGGTCGTGCCACCCCCGAAGAAGCGGCGGACTGGGGTCAGCTTTGGCGATGAACACTTTGCAGAGACCACCTACTATTTCGAGGGCGGCCTGCGCAAGGTGCGGCCCTATTACTTTGACTTCCAGACCTACTGTAAAGGTCGCTGGGTGGGCCGCAGCCTGATGCACGTCTTCAGCACCGAGTTCAGAGCCCAGCCACTAACGTACTATGAGGCCGCAGTCCGGGCGGGACGCCTGCATCTCAACGAGGAACCAGTTCAGGACCTCAACATCGTGCTCAAGGTGGTGTCCCGTGGGGCTGGCCAGAATCAGGCTTTGAGAAAAGGAGGAAAGGTTTTGTTGTTGTTGTTCTTGTTGCTTATAAATGACGAGGTAAAATGATGGTAATTCAGCATTTAGTTCACACTTCCCACAAACCCAAGTAGACAACTTTTCATGTTTTACAACTCAACCTGTTCATCTTCTCCAGCAAGGCGTTGTTAAAAAAAAAAAAAAAAAAAAAAAAAAAACGGAAATGGAAATTCTCTGGTCCTTATATATCTATCTGCCTTGTGACAAGGGGGCTGCCTGCTTTTTACCCTGCACAATAGATCTCTGAACAAATAATACCTTACTCGTGTGTAACTGTATCAGGCACAAAATTAAGCATTTTGTGCACTCTAACATGGAGTAACGTTTGCTACTCAGTTTGTGATAAAACTGAACCTCAAAGTCAGTGCAGTTTGCAGAAGTATGCTCTATTAATGCTTGAAGTATTTGTCATTGGCCTTTTTTTTTTTTTTTTTTTTTTTTTTTTTATAAATCCTATGAGACCCCTGTCATTAACACTGGTTCACTGTGATTGTAAGGAAAAAAGGATAATTTCAGGATTTGGCAATAACCTTCCATACTGATTTTGAACACCACAGGTCCATCATAATTTTCACATTCACAGGTAAGAAAACTGAGGTTGGAAGAGGTTAAAATGACTTGCCCAAGAATCTGAATGAGCTTATGTCAAATCTAGATGAAGAGCCTAGGGCTCTGGGCTTACAGCTTGGTGTTGTTTGTTGAAGATTATAACTGGTAACTGTAAGAATTGTAAGAATTGTAGCTGGGCTGGAAAGGGATCCTGGCAGTCAGGAGCAAGGAGTACAAGTCACTGTAAGCATAGCACCTTACAGCCGTGCTCCAGGAAAAAAGAAAAGGGCCTTGTTCATCTCTGCACAGGCCCCAATTCTGCTTTCATGAAGTCACCACCCAAATCAAGACATTACTGGGAGGGAAAAATGCAGAAGGGTGGCTGCCTCTGCCAGGGTAGGAGAAGACAGCAGCAAACTAAACAGGTGCAGGGCTTATGTAGGGCTTTTTAGGAGCAGAGTTTTTCCAGGGAGAAGATTTTTAAGGAAGGAATTGGTCGGATTTCAATTCCCTTGATCTTGGATAAGCTCATATTGGCTAGATTTCATGTTCAGGGATTGGTTGATTTCGTGTTCAGTTGGTCAGGCAGATTTGGCTCTGGTTTCCCGGCTAAAGTGTGTTTCTTTCACTGGCTGTGGTTTCAGGGCAGCATGGATTTCTTTGGCTGGCCCTTTTACCCTACAGTAATAAGTAGAGGTTTTCCTCCTATTTAAAAGACATTTTCTTTCAAAATATATTTGTATCCGGATGGTTAGATAGCTCAACAGATAAAGGTCGTTGCCACGAATACTCACAACCTCTTGTGACTATGTAAGTGCCGTATACATACACACATAAATATAACTTTATTGTAGAGATTATACAAAGAAGCAAATCCAGAAAACAGCCATAATCTTCCATCAAGAGCTTTAACCCGCTGTATATTTTTCAACACTAGGTGTATGCTTGTGTGTATTTTTACAAAATGAAATCATACTGCAGCCAATTCCTTTTCTGCTTAAGGCTTTATTGTGAACATCCTCCATATCAGTGAGGAACAGAGGAAGCTGACTGGTTACCTGTGTTTTTGACAGGACAATGACTTCTTGCGGAACACAGTGCACAGACATGAGCCACCAGTCACAGCAGAGCCTATTCGCCTGCTAACTGAGAATGAAGACGTGGTTGTTATAGACAAGCCATCCTCCATTCCCGTCCACCCCTGTGGCCGTTTCCGACACAACACAGTCATCTTCATTCTAGGCAAGGAGCACCAACTGAAGGAACTACACCCGCTGCATCGGCTTGATCGCCTCACCTCTGGAGTGCTCATGTTTGCCAAGACAGCTGCAGTCTCGGAGAAGATCCATGAGCAAGTTCGGGATCGGCAGGTGAGCCATGCCTTTGTCTGCTGGACGCTACCTTCTGCGCTTCCACATGCTTTGTGTTAGAGAGGGGTCATGGAGTTCTAGACTGAGGTGTATCTACAGTCTTCTGACTCTGAGGAGGCTCGACCCCTAAAGTGTCAAAGGCAGACTAATCTGTATGCTTCAAAGGTCTTTGGAGATGGCATGTATGCTTCTTGGTAGTTTGCTATTCTGAAATCATTAAACATTTTTTTTTAACTTTATTTATTTATTTATTTATTTTATTTATTTGCTTTGGTGTTTGCCTGGAACTGGAGCTACAGACAGTTGTGAGCTGCCATGTGAGTGCTGGGAATCGAACCCGGGTCCTCTGGAAGAGCAGACGGTGCTCTTAACTGCTGAGCCATCTCTCCAGCCCCCTCTGAAATCATTAAACTTTTTTAAGATTTTGAGGAATCTTGTTTAGTAGGAACATCGATTAAAGTTGGATGAGATATGAGTAAGATTATTGGCTAGTAGTTATTATGATCTTGAGACTTGGAATTCTTCATCTGGACCATAATGCATTTATTGAACACATGCCACACTTAATCCCCAACACATTAGAACCCAATTTACTAAATGCTTCTAGCAGCCCTATGAGGTAAATTTTTTCTGATTTTATATTTTCTTTTTTTATTAGATGTATTCATTTTACTTTATATGAGTGTTTTGCCTGCATGTGTATATGTGTACCACATGTGTGCATGGTGTCTGCAGGGGTCAGAAGGAGAACAGATCCCCTGGAACTGGAGTTAGGGCTGGTTGTGAGCAACCATATAAATACTGGGAACTGAATGTAGCTCCTCTGCAAGAGCAGCAGGTAATATTAACTGCAGAACTATCTCTCCCACCCCTAATTTCATATTTCCAAGATGAGGTATGGGGATGCACAGAGCTTAGCTAACTTACTCAGGATGGGGAGACTAGCAGAGCTGGCATAAGGGTGTGAATCATCTTCTCTCAGATGCACTGGGGCATTCTGTAGGGGGTTTAGACTCTGCTTTCTTTCGGGGTTTGGACTGACTTTTCCCCTTTTCCTCCTTTATAGTTGGAGAAGGAGTATGTATGCCGGGTTAAAGGGGAGTTCCCTGACAAGGAGGTAATTTGCAAGGAACCTATCTTAGTGGTGTCTTACAAGATAGGAGTATGCCGTGTGGATCCCCGGGGCAAGCCCTGTGAGACTGTGTTCCAGAGGCTGAGCTACAATGGTCACTCCAGTGTGGTACAGTGCCGACCACTCACAGGCCGTACTCATCAGATCCGAGTCCACCTCCAGTTCTTGGGCCACCCCGTTCTCAATGACCCTATATATAATTCAACTGCCTGGGGTCCTTCTCGAGGCCAGGGTGGCCACATTCCAAAGACAGATGAGGAACTTCTCCGGGACCTGGTTGCAGAACATCAGGCCAAAGAAAGCCTGAATGTGCTAGATCTCTGTGAGGGTGACCTGGCCGCAGGACTCATGGACTCTACAGCACCCTCTTCAGAGTTGGTCAAGGACAGCCTGAAAGAGTTGGCTACAGTATCCCAGAAGATAGATGGAGTAGCTGAAGCAACTTCTCAGGATCTGGACACACCAGAGAAGGCAGCTAAAACAGATGTTATGAATCAAGAGACAGACCCACTCTGTTCAGAGTGCCGGCTGTCACGGCAGGATCCCTTGCCCCAAGATCTTGTGATGTTCCTACATGCTCTCCGTTATAAAGGGCCAGACTTTGAGTATGTCTCACCCATGCCAGCCTGGGCACAGGATGACTGGCAGGAAGACTGAGGGATGTGGCCAATGGATGAATGGCTTCTTAGGTTGGAACAAGGATGGGCCTTGGGGCAAGGACTAATCTCATTGGTTGATACTCAGGGTTTGGGGAAGAGTGAGGTTTCACTGTAAAGGAACCTATTTGTACTTGCTACCTCCTTCCTTTTAGCCCATTCAGGGACTTTCAGGTGTGTAAATATATCGTTTTTTCTAATACCTTGTAGATCTGTTTTACTGGTTTTACAGCTCCTCCCCACTTCTGTGCTTAGGATAGGATCTAGATCCATTCAAGGCAAGTGCACCATAGCCAAACTTCATCCTCGCCCCTTAGTCCTTAGTTTCTGTGGCTCAGGCTGCTTTTGGATATTTTTTTTTTTTTAACTTTATTTATTATTTATTTATTTATTTGCCTTGGTGTTTGCCTGGAACTGGAACTACAGACAGTTGTTAGCTGCCATGTGGGTGCTGGGAATCGAACCCAGGTCCTCTGGAAGAGCAGACGGTGCTCTTAACCACTGAGCCATCTCTCCAGCCCCGCTCAGGCTGCTTTTGAACCATGAATCCTACCTCTGTCTCCCAGAGGAACACAGGCATGAAGCACCATGTTTTGCTTTTTTTAAAGTTGAGATAAAATTCACATAGCATAAAATGAGCCAATTAAAATATGCACGTTACTGGCATTTACTGTGTCCACAAACTTGAACATTCCTATCTCATTGTTGCACGCCACCTCGTCCCGCAAGGAACACGCAACACCGAATCCTTCTCTTTGCAGTTTATTCGGGCC
Source organism: Sigmodon hispidus (assembly GCA_004025045.1). Lineage (NCBI taxonomy): Eukaryota > Metazoa > Chordata > Mammalia > Rodentia > Cricetidae > Sigmodon > Sigmodon hispidus. The sequence continues at coordinate 25,397 of PVIH01013655.1, read as the reverse complement.
TTTAATTATCTCCTTGTCTTTCACTCACTCACTCACTCACTCTCACTCTCAGACACATGATGAACGACGAAGGGGGTGGGGAGAAGTCCGCTCGTGGCTAAATACCCTCTGGGCTTCCAATCCCAGTAAGCCATGTGGACATCGCCCATAGGTCCCGAGGCGCCAGAAGCAAGCCACCATCCTCGCCTACAGCCAATAAGGAGTTGTTTACTCCCGAGAGCACTCACCATCCCATCAGGAAGGTGGAAGGCAGAAACCAGCGCCACCTTTAGGGCGTGGTACAACGCAGCTCCCTACATCTCATGATTTTGAAATATTTTCTGGGCCCTAAAGGAAATCTGTGCTTGTTAAACAGTCATTCCCTGTTCTCCTTCCTCAGCTGCTGGTAAGCATTCTTTATGGATGTGTGTTATAGGCATTTCATATCAATGGGCTCACAACCTCTGTGTTTTCCTTTTTTTTTTTTTAAAGATTTATTTATGGGGGCTGGAGAGATGGCTTGGCAGTTGGGAGCACCGTCTGCTCTTCCAGAGGACCCGGGTTCGATTCCCAGCACCCACATGGCAGCTAACAACTGTCTGTAGTTCCAGTTCCAGGCAAACACCAAGGCAAATAAATAAATAAAGAAAGAAAAAAAAAAGATTTATTTATGTACTTATTTAATATATACTCGTGTTTAGCCTGTATATACTTTGTGTGAGGCTTTTGGATCCCCTGGAATTGGAGTGACATACAGACAGTTGTGAGCTGTATGTGGGTGTTGGGAATTGAACCTAGGTCCTCTGGAAGAGCAGCCGATGCTGTTAACCACTATATCAGTTGTTATGAACAGTGCTGCATCTGTACAATACAAGATGTTTAAATACCTGTCTTCAGTCAGTGCTCATTATATTGGCTTGAATGATAATTGTATTTAACTTTTTGATTAAGCCACAAAACTGTTTTTCATAGCAAACTGAAGTATTCTATATTCTTACCAGCACTTTACAGAGGGTTCCAGTTTCTTCACATTCCTGCCAGCCCTTATTCTTTTCTTTTCCTTTTGTTCTTTTTGTTTTTGTTTTTTTGTTGTTGTTGTTGTTTTGTTTTTGAGACAGAGTTTCTCTGTGTAGCTCTGGCTGTCCAGAGCTCACTATGTAGAACAGGCTGGCCTCAAACTCACAGAGATCCACCTGCCTCTGCTTCCTGAGTGCTGGGATTAAAGGCATGTGCTGCCACCATCATTGGGCACTTACTCTTTTCTATATGTTCTGTTGATCATATCTCTTCTAGTGAGTGTGAAGTATTGGCTCACAGTGGCGTTTAGTCTTTCTGTTGTATTATTTATTATTATTCTAGACATGAGATCTTTCTCAGCAACAAAAGGATTAACAGCTCAATTTAAAAATATGCAAAAGGGGGGCTGGAGAGATGGCTCAGCGGTTAAGAGCACTGTCTCCTCTTCCAGAGGACCTGGGTTCGATTCCCAGCACCCACATGGCAGCTAACAACTGTCTGTAGTTCCAGTTCCAGGCAAACACCAAGGCAAATAAATAAATAAAGTTTAAAAAAAAATATGCAAAAGGTTTCTGCTTAACACCACACACACACACACACACACACACACACACACACACACACACACAAAGCCAACAAGGCTGGAGGGATGATTCCATGGTTAGGAGCACTCACTGCTTAGAGTGACTCACAATCCCTGAACTCCAGTATCGGGATCTGACTCCCTTCTGACCTCTGCCAGGGCTTCATAGTGAGACTGTGTCTCCAGATAACAACAAAGGCAGAAGCAGCGCAGCTCAAGGAATCTGACCAGGTTTTAGAATTGCTTGTTCACTGGAGTCAGGACTATTACACCATAATACTTACTCTGCCCAGAACCCCTGCCTTCCACAAAGGAAGCATTATGCTTGATTTTGACTGTGAGACTCTAAACCAATTAACTCTGCTTTCATGGAAAGCTTGTTACTATTTTCAAAACCACATTTTACCAGCTATTAGCAACATCAAAAGAATTGGGTAATGTTTATTTTCTAACGTGTGTGTGTGTGTGTGTGTGTGTGTGTGTGTGTGTGTGTGTCTACAAGCTGCCATACACATATATAAGAAGCCTGGAACTCAAGTTTTCAGGCTCAGTGGCAAGCACCTTTACCTGATGAGACATCTTTAGTCATAAGGTTCTTAAAAACACTTCAGTAATTCAATTAAATTACAAATAATGTTAAAAACACTTCAGTAATTTAATTAAATTACAAATAATATCAGTTAATTTTTTCTTGCAAACATTCTATCATTTGAGCAAGAAAAATGTGTTTCAAGTGTTGCAGTCACAGAATGTCTGAATTCTTGAAGACCACACTTCTTTCTAATGATAAAGAAGAGAACAACCTCACCCCTATCTACCTACTGCTGCTCAAAACCAAACTTTCCTGGTACTGTGGAGAACACCTATGGACTCAGCACTCAGGATTAAAGGATCTCTTTGATATCTAGTCCAGCCTGGTCTACATACTGAGACCCCTTCTCAAACAAACAAGAAAATAACACAAACATACATACGAAACCAATTTTTTGCAAGTCTTGAAATCTGGGTTTTTCTCTCTCCCTTCCCTCTCTCTTCCCTTCATTCTTCTCCTTTCTCTCTCTGTTCTTTATTTTTCTTGAGAGGATCTTGTAAAATAGCCCAGGATAGCCCCCAAATGACTACATATTCCAGTTGGCCTCACACTCAAGAGTTTCTTCTTAGCATTCCAAATGCTTGAGTTATAAGCAACCATCTACAAGTTTGACTTGGAAGATTATTTTTTTTTAAATCTCCAATGCTGGAGTTAAACTGATGCACCACCACTCCAGGAAATTTCTTATGTATAATAAAACAGACTAAGCAAGCAAACACACACACACACACACACACACACACACACACACACACACACACGATTCATTGTATGTTCTTCCTTCAGAACTAAGTCGCAGAAGATTTGTTGATGTGCACTGTGGAGCATTGCCAGCTTCCCTGTTAACTTTACTGTCAACAGAGGAAATCATACTTCCTGAAGCTGGATCCAGAGGATGGAGACCCATTTTTTGGCACTCAGCAAGCACTATGAATGTCTTAATTATAGATCTGTGCATCAGTCCTTCCTCACACTTTTCCAGAGCCTGGGGGTTCAAGTGTCCTGTAACAGTTCAGGATAGTGTGAGGAATAACCTCAGTGTTGATGGAATGTTCTTCTGAGCAGAGGACACCTGCTGATGAGATTTAAAAAGTAAACCATAATTTTTGTCACCCAAATCTGTTAGTTGCAACTGATCCAGTAGATGGCGCCTCTCACTCTTTTATCACTACAATTTACTTCCTGTTACTAATTCAAGTAATTTTCCCTCTCAGGCTTTAAAATAAAGTGGTATTGATGATTGTTCTCACTCCCTTAGGACAAAGGAGCCAGAGTAGTGGTAGTTACGGATCAGAAGCTCAACTGGAGAGAAAACCCTGATATTCCCGTGGCAAGCCTTTCTGTAATTTCACATGGGAGTAAGAAGCGAAGAGTAGCCATGGGAAGAAGTAAGGCAGTGGGAGGTTCAGGAGTGAGCCTCCTCAACTGGGGGGTGCGTCTCCCCTGCCAAGGCTCAGAGAGCATCTGCAGGAAAGGGAAATTATTTAAGAGCCAGAGGATAAGGAGGGTGCCTTAAAAAGACTTCCAGGAATGCCATGGCTGATACTTTCCTCAGTGCAGCCATGGTTACCCCCACAAAATTGGGCCAATCAACATGTCAGCATGGGTGAGGGAGAGGCTCATGAAGGGTTAATGGTTGCTAGGGGGAGGGAATGTCATTTTCTTCAGGGGTCTAACCACTGAAAAGTTGCCCAGGTTCCAGAAAATAGCCTCCTGCCCATGGTCATTACAAGTAGCCCTAATTGAACTCAGTGCAAAAAAACAAACAAACAACACATGACAGCAGGAGACTTCTTGGAAAGAAAGGCTTTGATGGAAGAGGAAGTGGGGATAAGTGGGTAGTGGAGGTGACAATGGGAAATTTATTAAATACATGTAAGAAACTAAGGATAAATATGTTTATTTATTTAAAACATTTTCCCCCATATCTACCACTGCCCCCTCCCCCCTCCAAGTCCTCCCTCAGTACTCCCCGCTAGGAGGGCAGGGAATCCCAAGGTGGGTCAGTTCAGTCTGGCATATCCACTTGAGGTAGGTCCGAGTCCCAGTATCGAGGCTGAGTTAGGTGTTCCTCTGTGAGGGATGGGCTCCGAGATGTCAGTTCATGCACCAGGATTAAACTCTGGTCCTACTGCAAGAGGCTCCACGAACTGCCCACACTGTTTGTCTTTTCCATAAAGGTTCCTCAGCGGTTGTTTCTGAGTCAGTGAGCTCCCAAAAGCTAGGGTCAGCTGCTTCTGTGGGGCTCCTCCTCTTGATCCTGATCCCTTTGTTCATATACTCTCTCCTCTTTCTCTCTTCAGCAGGACCTGGAGCTCGACCTGGTGCTCAGCTATGGATCTCTGCATCTGCCCCTATCCATTGCTGAGTGAAGGTTCTAATGGCAATTAGGGTGGTCATTTACTTGATTATAGAGGAAGTCCTGTTTAGGCACCCTCTCTACTATTGCTTGGAGTTCTAGCCAGGGACATCTTGTGGGTTCTTGGAGGTTTCCTAACCCCCCAGTGGCTCCCTCTATCGAGATACCCATTTCCAGTTCTCCCTCTCTGTTGCTGTCCCGACTCAACAATCTCATTTGTTCCCATCACCCCTTGCTCACTCCCTAGGATAAATATTTTTGTTTTATTTTATTTTTATTTATAAAATAAAGTCTTTTTTTATCCATGTATCCCCTTGCTCCCCCTCCCTTCCCTCCTCCCAATCCCTCCCAGTCAGCCTTCAGCACTTCCTTCCTCAACCCCCATCCACTCTCCCAAAAGGGCAAGAAGTCCCAAGGTGGGTCAGCTCAGCGAGGCACATCCACTTCTGGCAAGTTCCATTTCCTCATCCTAATATCAAAACTGGGTTAGGTGTTCCTCTGAAGGGAATGGGCTCCTAGGTGCCAGCCCAGAAACATAGTCTGATCTCTCCCCTCGAGGCTCCACATACTGCCCATGTCAGTCAACAGTTGCTTACCCTTGGAGGGCCTAGTTCCTTTTCCAGATGGTTCCCCAGTGGCTGTTCTTGATTCAGTGAACTCCTCAGAACTCCAGCCAGCCATCACTGTGGGAATTTTTCTCATAATTCCTATCCCCTTGCTCATATAGACTCTTTTCCCCTGCTCTTAGCTGGATCAGGAGCTCAGCGCAGTATCTCTGCCTCCACCTCTATTCACTGTTGGATGTAGGTTCTGTGCTGATACTTAGGGTGTACAATTCATTTGATTATAGGGGAAGTCCTATATAGGCAACACCTTCACTATTGGTTGGAGACCTAGCCAGGGACATGCTGTGAGTTCTTGGAGGTTTCCCTAGCACCGGTCTCTTTCCAGCCCCACACTGGCTTCCTCTAGTAAGATCGCCATCTCTCTTTTTTTTCCTCCCTCTTTGTTGCTCCTCCCACTCAATCATCTCCTTCTCTCATGATTTGTTCCCACCTCTTCTTGGTGGCAGCTCATTATGCTCCCAATTAGCTAAGGAGATATTTTTTAAATGAGCTTCCAATTCATCTTTTTTCACTCTTAATTTTTATGTTTTTTAATCATTTTATTCTGTATATGAGTATTTGTCTAGTATTTATGTATGTGCACCACATGAATGCCTGGTACCCAGGAAGCCCAGATCCCCTGGAACTAGAGTTACAGCCACTTGGTATAAGATGCGATCTGGGTGCTAAGAACTGAACCCTGCTCCTCTGCTGAGAAGTAACCGATGGTCCATCTCTCCAGCTCTAGATTTTTCTAATATATTAGAGTTTTCAGAACACCTGAAGAGTTTTCTTTGTGAAAATAACTCACCCGGGGCTGGAGAGAGGACTCAACATCTAAGAATACAGGCTGGGGGCTGGAGAGATGGCTCAGCGGTTAAGAGCACCCTCTGCTCTTCCAGAGGACCCGGGTTCTATTCCCAGCACCCACATGGCAGCTAACAACTGTCTGTAGTTCCAGTTTCAGGCAAACCCCAAGACAAATAAGTAAATAAATAAATAAAGTTTTTTTAAAAAAAAAAAAAAAGAATACAGGCTGGTCTTCTTGAGGACCTAGGTTTGATTCTAGCACCTACAGGGTAGATCACAATTATCAGAAACTCCAGTTGTAGGGGATCCAATGCCACCATTGGGCCTCCCTCAGTAGGTACTGACCACACGTGGTACACAGGCATACATGCAGGCAAAACACCCATACACAGAAAATACAAAGAAAATCTTTAAAAAGAGTTCTGCAGTAATGGCTCAGTAATCAAGAGCAGTAGACTGAGTTTGATTCCCAGCATCTACATGGAGACTTAGACTCATCTATAACTAGGTTCCAGGGGATCCAACATCCTCTTCTGGCCCTTAAGGGTACCAGGCAAGAACCAGGTACACAGATGTGCAGCCAGGCAAAATGATTATACTCATAGAATAAGAATTAAAATAATCAACTAAAGCTGGATGGTAGTGGTACCACACCTTTAATCCCAGCACTCAGGAGGCAGAGGCAGGTGGATTTCTGTGAGTTCAAGGCCAGCCTGGTCTACAGAGTGAGTTCCAGGACAGTAAAGACTACACAGAGAAACCTTGTCTTAAATTTTGTTTAAAAAAATGAACTAAAAGTAATTAACAAGAATCTGCCTGCTTTGCTGCTTTGGTTGTTTTTGAGAGGATCTTTCATTATGTATCACAAGCTAGCTATTTAAACCTCTTTGAATGCTTAGATTACAGGTTGGCAGCTGCCCCTCCCCCATCTTCAACTACTTTTTATTTGTAGAAACTAGACCCAAAATAAATAATCATTATAAGAAGCCTATGAGGGGTTGGAGAGATGGCTCAGAGGTTAAAAGCACTGACTGTTCTTCCAGGGGTCCTGAGTTCAATTACCAGAAACCACATGGTGGCTCACAACCATCCATGATGACATCTGGTACCCTCTTCTGTATACTGTATACACAATAAATAAATAAATCTTTTTTTAAAAAAAAAGAAGCCTGTGAAACTCAGGAGATGATTCAGTGTTACTCTGCTGCTCTTCAGAGAGCATGCCTGAGAGTGCTGGGGAATGGGGAGCGCTCTGTCTAGGGAGGTACTAGGGCTCAGAAGCAAATGAGAACAGAAGACTATGGTGGAAGGAAATGGAGGGATGTACAGAACACAGGGGTAGGGGGTGCTTTTTGATGAGAATGACGACTTCTGTTCTATTTTCTTTTTCTTTCTTTCTTTCTCCCCTCCCCCATATGACAGGGTTTCTCTGTGTAGGCCTGGCTGTCCTGGAATTAGCTCTATAGACCAGACTGGCCATGAACTCACAAAAATCTGCCTGCCTCTGAATGCTGCTTGCTGGCTTGCTTACAATCTCTTAACTTTGCTTACTTACACAGGCCAGGACCATTTGTCCAGGGAATGGTGTTGCTCACCAACTAATAATTAAATCCCACAGACAAATCTGCTCTGGGCAATCTTTCAGTTGGGACTCCCTGATTAGGTGATTTGAAGCTGTGTTGAGTTGACAGTTAAAACTGACTAGGACATCTAAACCAAGACCTGAAGGAGAGGCAGTAACAGGATAAGGAGTGTGAGGGTCAGGCTCCAGCAGTCAAACGAAAGATCAAAAGTTCAAGGCCAGCCTGAGCAACTAGTGAGGCCTCATGTCAAAATAAAACTTTAAATGGGGCTGTGGGGTGGAGAGAAGACTCAGCCGGTGCAGTGATTAACCATGTTCAAATACTAGCATCCACATAAAAATAAAAAGCTTTTATTTTTTTTTTGTTTTTCTTTTTTGAGACAAAGTTGACTATGTAGCCCAAGCTAGCCTCAAGCTCACAACCTCCTGTTGGGAATGATTACTGATGTGTCTCCCCTACAGCTAGCTCCGTTATGGGCTCTTAACCTTTACTGTGACTCAAATGCCTTTGATGGCCTGGTAAGGCTTGATGAGCTATCTATTTTATGGGCATGAGTGTTTTACCTGTATGTATATAAGTGTACCATGTACACAGCTGATGCTGAGGTTCAGAACACAGCACTACATCCCCTGGAACTGGAGTTATAGACAGAGTGGGCTGCTGTGTGGATGCTAGGAACCATTTCTCCAATCCCAGAAAGCTGCTTTTCTTTCTTCCTTCCTTCCTTTCTTTCCTTTTCTTTTTGGTTTTTTTAGACAGGGTTTCAGTTATGGAATAATCTTTTTGTACACTGTGAAGATGTGTCTTTGCCAAGGAGCCTTCTGATTGGTTTAATGAAGAGCTGAATAGCCAATAGCTAGGCAGGAAGAGGTTAGGTGGAACTTCGAGGTATACACACACACACACACACACACACACACACAGAGAGAGAGAGAGAGAGAGAGAGAGAGAGAGAGAGAGAGAGAGAGAGAGAGGAATCTAGGTATGGAACACAGAGAGGAAACAGATACATATACAAGACAGAAGAGAGGTAAAAAGCATGAGACAAAATGTTGACTGATATAAGTGGTTAAATTATAAGAGCTAGTGGGGCAAGTATAAGCTACAAGTCAAACTTTCATAATTAATAATAAGTCTCTGTCAGCTCAAAGAAAAATCTGTCTACAGGTTTCACTGTGTTGTGTATCCCTGGATACTGGATGCCTGCAACCCACTCTGTAGACCAGTCTGGATTCTGCCTCTTGAGTGCTGTAATTAAAGACATGCACCATCACCACCTGGCAAAAGCTGCTTTTTATGCATAAAATAAACTGTTGGAATGCAAAGACAACTATGAATGTTGAAATACAATTACCAAAACATTTCCTTTTAATTAAGTGTATGTGTATTTATAATTAAGTGAATCCATGTATGTTTATATACATGAACTCTGGTGGATGGCCAGAGTCCAGAAGAGGGTGCTAGATCTCTCAGAGATGAAATGATAGGTGGTTGTGACCCATCTGGTATGGATGGTGGAAACCAAACTTGGTTGTCTGCAAGAGCAGCACACTCTTTTAACAACTGAGCCATTTATTTTGTCCCAATATATGTTTTAATTGGGGGTGAGGAGATGGGTTGGCTGGCAAAGTGCCAGCATTAGGCTCTCAGTTCGGATATCCAGGATCCCCATAAGAGCTGGGGACAGTGCAGATGCACGCCTGCAGTTCTCATGCTGGAGGTGGGTAGCATTGGAGGCCAGATTCCCTGACCACACAGTTGAGGCCAATCAATGTGCTCTAAGTTTAGTGAGAGTCTCTGCCTCAAAAAATAAGATTGAGATGAATTAATCAAGAAAAATATCTGATACAGACCCTTGGCCTACATGTGCACACAGATGAACACAAACACAGTTAAAAAAAGAATTCCATGCAGGGCTGGAGAAATGGTACACTGGTTAAGAAGACTGGAGTTTGGTTTTCAACACACACATGGTAACTCCCAATTATCTATAACTCCAGTTTCAGGAGATCCAGTGTTCTCTTCAGGCATCTATGGGCATCAGGCATGCATGAGGCGCACAGACATGCATGCCGTCAAAATACATATGTACATAAAATATATTTACATACATACATATACATACATATGCTTACAAGAATGTTTAAAAATCTGTGGAAGTTGAGGATGATTTTGAACTCCTGATCTTCCACGTGCTGAGATAACAAATGTGTGCCACCACACTCAGATCCTGTTCTATAAATTTGCAGTGTTATAAAAATCTAATGGCAGTTTAAAAATGACCATAGTTTTGAAGGAGTGACTACTATCTCAGGCTGTTTTCTGTCACCACAACAAAATTTATGAAACTGCATACTTACAAAGAATATAAATTTAGGCCAGGCAGTGGTGGCACATGCCTTTAATCCCAGCACTTGGAAGGCAGAGGAAGGTGGATCTAAGTGAGTTTTAGGCCAGCCTGGTCTACAAAGTAAATTCCAAGGCAGCCAGGATTGTTAAACAGAGAAACCCTGCCTTGAAAACCAAAACCAACCAACCAAACAAACAAAAAAAGAATATAAATTTATCTGGGTATGGGCATGATGGCATACTCCTGTAATCTCACTACTGGGGAGTCAGACATAGGAGGTAATCATAAGACAGCCTGAGTTTCAGGCTACCCTCAGCTTTATAAACAGTAAGGCTGTGGGAAGTGGGTTTGTCTCACATTTCTGGAAGCTGGAAAATCTAAGAGAATGGTATTCTGCTGCACTGGATCAGATTTCTAACAGAGCAAGTTGACAGACATATTCAAACCATAGGAAGTCTAAAGCAGTAACAATAATGTAATATAAATACTTGATTTCTGTTGGTGGCAAAGTCACAGGCAAGGTTAATAAAGCTCATTGTTTTATTGAGAAAGTGTTTTCAACAAGAGATTATGCAAATAAAGATGAAATCATCCTCTCTCCCCTGACCCTCAAATAAGCTACTGAGTTGTCTGCAAGGGCCCTGAAGGAATGTATGTTCTACCAGGACAAAAAATGAACAGGAAGACATGGCTGAAGAGAACTGACTAAAAGTGCTCAGGCTGTGGAGGTATCAACATTGCCAAGTGATCTGGACCTAAAATGGAGGAGCCAGGCTACTTACTGGCTTCCAGTTCTCAGATTCTCAATGCCTTCCATAATCTGCCTTCTCAGATTCTCAATGCCACAAATCTTACTGAAGCACCTGCAAGGTGCTGGCTTCTTGAACACTGTGCTAGGCAGATGCCTCATTGGGAATTGCAAAGCCATCACCCTGAGAGATCATTAAGAATTTGTCACTGGGGCTGGGGAGATGGCTCAGAAGTTAAGAGCACTGACTGTTCTTCTAGAGGTCCTGAGTTCAATTCCCAGCAACCACATGGTGGCTCACAACCATCTATAATGACATCTGGTGCCTTCTTCTGTACATTGTATAATAAATAAATTTTTATCAAAAAACAACAACAACAACAAAAAGAGTTTGTCACTATTCTGCTACTGTATAGGACAGTAGTTAAAGGTCACTGAGTGGAGAGATTTGGGTTATACTGTCTTGTCTGCAACTTAAAGCTTTCTATGTACAGCCGTGGACAAGTTAACCTTTTTGTGTAAAATAAATTTAAAAAATAGAATATAAAAGTATCTACATGATCACAGGGTTCTGCAGAAAATAACCTACATAAAATGTATGGTGTTTTTAGTTATGTATAAAAAAATAAAGGTTGTTAAACATGAATGACTCCTGATGATTTCACAAGAGGAAAAAAGTCTCTATTCTTTTCTTGCTTCCTAATCCTCTTTCTGGTTAAATCTAGTGTCTTCTGGAAAGGTAGTCATGTTCTTGCTCAGTAGGTTCCAGACCTTACAAGGCTTCAGATGTTCGAGGCATCTTTTTAATGAAAACCAAGCCCGTAGCCTGAGCATTGGAGGGGGGAGGGTTTGTAATGCAATGTGCTGCTTCACAACCTGTACAGCATTACAGACCCTAATGTAGCCAAAGGGGTGGGATAGCTTTGTAATCTTAGCATTTGGAAAGTTGAGTCAGGATGATTTTGAATTTGAGACCAGCCTGGGTTATATGGTGAGAATGTATCTTACAACATTCCTGAAGGAACATCATCCTTTGGAAAGCGTCATAAGATGCACATGTGCACAGCTTGGTCCTAGACTTACTACCTTCAGAGTAGACCTGTGGCAGATGTGGCTACCCCGCCAAGTGCAAAGGAAAGTATAGCTGGAGGGCCCAGGCTAAGAGACTAAACACTCCCGAGGCAGGGCGGATGAGGCACCTAAAAACTGTCTAGCGCAGCTTCAGACAAGAATTCTGTGAATGAGCAACACCTCAACCCAAGAGGGCAGCTGTTGCTGCATCCAGTTCATCTTGAGGATTTCAATCAGTCATAAAATAAATGTTCTGGTTTCAAAAACCTTTTTGAGGTTTAACAAAACAAAAAACCCTGAATAAGAGCTCTTTAAGTAACTAAACTTATCTTGGAGCTAGGTTATTGCATGTTCCAGGCCACCAACGAACACGTGAGCTGTAGTTATATTCTCTGTGCTGTTTTTTACTTTCTAAGAAATTAAATCCAGTACATTTTCAGATACCTAGAAAGCTCTTTATCTGCCTTTTCTTCATCTATGAGGTCATAACGTTTCATAAGCTGCTTTTCAATTATTATCTTTCAATCCCAATACTCGATAAAATCTAGTAAGAATTAAAACTCATGAAATATTCAATTATTCCCATCCTGTAAACTATAAATTCACATTATGTGAATTAGTAAAAAAAAAAAACTAAAAAGAAGCTACTCGACGAGGATGGGATTCGAACCCACGCGTGCAGAGCACAATGGATTAGCAGTCCATCGCCTTAACCACTCGGCCACCTCGTCCCGGCAGCTTAGGTCTTCCTGGCAGCTATAGGGAGTAATACTCCAGCGGTGTGACGCAATATCATGGAAGTCGCCATTTTGTACGGAAGCCAACAGTTCGATTGTTTGCAGAGCAGACATCGAAAGACGGCCGTTCTCACCATAAGAGATCTATATTTGAGAGAGGCGAATAAAATTCTGTAAAAAAATGGGAAAAACTTGAGGAAACTTAAGTTAGCGTAGAGGATAACACTAATATTTAAGGACGTTTGAGGGGAGGGGCGGGTCTAAAACCTAAGGGGCGGGGTCATCGTGGCGAGCAGCACTGCGCAAGCGCGCCTCTTGGGCGGTTAGATTTGAATACTTTGCCTCCCTAGGCGGACGTTGTGAGGTGACGCGTTTATTCGGAAGGAGTACGGTGGGCGGACGGACCGCGGCGGGTAAGAACGCTCCGTTCCCTTCTGGGCTCCGGGGAGCGCTTGGGTTTTGTCTGAGCGCTGACGGGCCGACGCGGGCTGCTCGCTCAGTCAGCCCGGCGGCCTCGGAAGGTCCCTTCCCCATTCCAGGCGCGAGTCCCAACGGCCGACTCCTCCTTCGCCGGGACCGAGCTGTTTCACTTCCTCCCCTGAGGCCGCTCCGCGCCGACCTGCCGCCTGCCGTGGAGCCTCCCGCGGGTTCCTAGGCTGGGCGCGGCGCGCTGCGGGCGTCCGGGCTCGTCCCACCCGCCATTCCTTTGTCAGGGCTCCGGGATCTTGAAGCACTGCCTCTCTTCCCCGCTGTCTCCCTGAGGTGTTTCTGACCCACGTCCCCAAGTTCCCGGCCGCGGTGATTTGAAGCCAGTGAGTGAATTTCAAATTGTAGGCTCGTCTGAGCGCAATAATAGAATTTTGGGTTTCTGCACGTCCAGTATTAGTAAATATCAGTGTGGTGTATATTAGATTATAAAACACCCTTTCCATCATCAAGCTCTTGGTTTAAGCCCCTTGAGTTGGAAGAAAAATATTGCCGACTGGAATTTTTAAAATGGATTGGATGTTGTGGTTTGAATAAGAGTGGCCACCATAGTTAGATAATGAGGGTCTAGTCCCTAGAGAGTAGCACTAGTTAAAAGGATTAGATTTAGGAGGTATGGCCTTGTTGAAGGTGTGTCATTGGGGGTGGGCTTTGAGGCTTCAAAAGCTCACCCCTGTCCAGTCTGGGCTCTCTACTGCTGCCCGAGGAAGCTCTCAGCTACTCTACTCCTCCAGCACCGAGCCAGCTGCCATAGTCCCTGCCATTGTGATGTCTCTGACATTGTAAACCAGCCCTCAATTAAATGCTCTCTTAAGAGTTGCTGTGGTCGTGGTGTCTCTAAACAGCAATAGAACAGTGACTAAGACAGACTAACAGAGATAAAGGCTGTGACTAAAAACCGAAGCAGCAGTTTATTTTAGACACTAAAGGTTTAAGTTTTCACTTCAGTTAGATGGTTCAATTGAATTTCTTGTCCTGTAGGTTCATTGTATTGTGCTAAAGTAGACTTTATGGAGATGGCATTTCATTGTTGGGTCAAACTGTTTGGGGGATGATTTATAGAGATGAAAGGAGAATGGTAAGGTTTTGGTCATGAAAGGTTCAAGCAATGTGCTTCTTGACTGTGTGGCTGGAAAGTTTTGCAAGATGATAAATATATGTAAATGGAGCAAAAATTTTGGAATGGTGATATACATGATTTGTTTGATGCTAAAAGAATAAGAGCAGATACTGAGTCTAGATACTGGATGGGATGAGCCTTTCCAATAGATTTTTCTGTGATAATGGTAATATTTTATATATGCACTATCCAACATGGTATCCATTAGAAAACATTTTTTGAGCCTTTAAAGTTCAGTTATGGTTACAAAGAAATGTAGCTATGGTTACCAAAAACCACTGAATTTTAACTTGCTTCATTTTAATTTTAGGCTAGATAACATATTTGATATAGCATATACGTAGAGTCTATACTGAGGTCTTTGGAAAATATTTACTGTAGATTTTGATTGTATAAATTCAGGAATAGACAAAGAGACAGATAATATTTTAGACTTTGCTGACTGCAAGTCACTGTGCCGGTCTCTGCTTCTCTGTCACATGATGTTTTGTTGTTTATTTTCTTCAATTAAAGAAAAATCTTCAATGACTTTTTGGCCCAGTGTCATTGCTTTGCAGTCTTCTGAATTATTATTTTTTTAAACTTTTTTTAATATTTATTTTTATTTTATGTACATTGGTGTCTTGCCTGCATGTATAGCTGTGTAAGGGTGTCAGATCTTGGAATTACTGACAGTTGTGAGCTGCCATGTGGATGCTGGGAATCGAACTCAGGTCCTCCAGAAGAACAATCAGTACTCTTAACTGCTGAGCCATCTGTCTAGTCCATCTTCTGAATTATTTAGACTAGTGATTTTGAAACTTTTTGGTTCAAACAGTTCAAAAGAAATAGCTAACAGTTCCATTTATTATACAGCGAGATTCAATAAACTTCATGAGTATGTCTTAACAACTTAGTAGCCATTTGATAAATATAAGTTGAAGGTGAAGATATGCTTTTTTCTTAAATTACTAATTAAATAAGTTTATCTCTTGTACATTGTACCACTTTGATTAAAACAAAAACCCATTAGCTTTTTTCATAACAGTTGCTAAAACTCTTCACAGTGATATAGTATTATAATTGGCAGTAATGTAGCTAGGTACTATTTTGAATTAGTAGTTCACACAGTGCCTGATAGATTTCAAGGACCAAACAACTCTTTAAGTATACCCCTAAATGCCAAATGCAGTTTTGGAGCCAATCAATAATATGAATTTGATCAAAAGAACATTTTATAAGAAAGGATTATTGTAATGGTCTTGGGGCTTAGCCTGTTTCTGTTAAAGGTGTAACATATGAGTTATATAATAAAATAAACATTTAATAGAATTAGAGACTTTCAGTAAGCCCCACCTTCCACCTTTGGTTTTTCAAGTTTCAGTAAGTTTTGAAATCTCCATCAGTTGGGGCTGGAGAGATGGCTCAGCGGTTAAGAGCGCCGTCTGCTCTTCCAGAGGACCCGGGTTTGATTCCCAGCACCCACATGGCAGCTGACAACTGTCTATAGTTCCAGTTCCAGGCAAACACCAAGGCAAATAAATAAATAAATAAAGTTTAAAAAAAAAAAGAAATCTCATCAGTTAAATGTTAACTAGTCCTCAGTTGGAGAAGATCGATGCTCAAAGACTTTCAAACAACAATCTTTAGGTTACCTTAGGTTAATATTTCCGAGTATTTTTATCTATTTTGAATACAGAACTTGAAGCTATTCCTATAGAAGATGAACTGAACTTGAAACTATTCCTATAGAGTAGTAGTTCTCAACCTTTCTAATGGTGAGACCCTTTAATACAGCTAATACATCTTATGTTGTAGTGACTCCCAATCATAAACTTATTTTCATTGCAGCTGGGCAAGGTTGGGCACACACCTTTAGTTCTAGTACTTGGTAGGCAGAGGCAGGTTTGAGGCCAGTCTGGATTACAGAAATAGTTCTAGGACAGCCAGGGTTTACATAGGGAAACCCTGTCTCACACACACACACACACACACACACACACACACACACACACACACCCCGCCCCAAATTTTTTCATTGCTGTTTCATAACTGTAATTTTATTACTGTTGTGAATCGTAATGTAAAAAATCATAATGTAAATTGTAAAATGATATGCCATCACTGTTAAAGGAGTAGCATCTCACAGTTTTAGAGCCACTGATGCTACAGAAGAGAAAAATAAACTAGTTAGTCACATGTTTACTTGTGAAGGGTACTCATTCAGCAAATAGTTTTTGAGCTTTTTTATTTAAGGGTGCTGCTAGACTATCAAACTTGAGACACACTATTCTCATAATTTTCTGTTGTGGCACAGGTAACTTTGGGGAGATGACAGAAACAGTCTATATAAATGGAATTTTAAATCACAGCCATAATGCTTAGAGAAGATACGTATAGTGCTGCCAAGAAAACTTTGTCTTTCTTGCCAAGAGAGAATAGCACTTATAAATACACTAATTTTGGAAAGATCTTTGCATAGGACCAGAATAGCTAATGTGGCTACCAAACTCAGGAAGTAGTAAGGGATAATGAAGTCTTGGAGCAAGATCCCAGTGAGGAATGTTAATACAATAGTAAGCAGTTGAAACACTTTAAGTAAGAAATTGCTTTTAAATATATACATTTATGAGGTGAAGAGATGATTCTGTAGTTAAGAGCATTGGCTGATCTTTGAAAGGAAGGACCTCTGGATTCAATTTCTTTCTTACATGACAAATTGTCCATAGCTCTAATTCTAGAGAATTCAGTTTCCTTTCTTTCTTTTTTAAATAATTTATTTCTATTTTCTGTGCATTGGTGTTTTCCCTGTGTGTATGTCTGTATGAAGGTGTCAGATTTTCTGGAACTGGAGTTACAAACAGTTGTGAGTTGCCATTTTGGTATTAAGAATTGAACCCAGGTCCTCTGGAAGAACAGCAGTGTTCTTTACCACTGAACCATCTCTTTAGCCCCTGGATTCAGTTTTCTTATATGGCCTCCACAGACACTAGACATAAAGACGATGCAAAAATATACATGCAAACAAGACACTCATATATATCTTTTATTTTATATTTTTTTAAGTTTTATTTATTTATTATGTATACAGTATACAGAAGAGAGTACCAGATGTCATTCTAGATGGTTGTGAGCCACCATGTGGTTGCTGGGAACTGAACTCAGGACCTCTAGAAGTGTTCTTAACCTCTGAGCCATCTCTCCAGCTCCCATATATATTTTTTAAAAAACAGCCAAGCCAGTTGAGCCAATTGTGTTAGTCCTTGTCTTTAATCTCAGCACTTAGGAAGCAGAGGCAGAAAGAAATCCATGAAGTTGAGGCCAGCATGGTCCTTATACAGAGTTCCAGGCCAGGTAGGACTGCATAATGAGACTGTATTAAAAAATCAAAACCAAATAAACAGTAACAACAAAACCAAACTCCACATACTTATTTCAGACTTAAATTCAGACTTATTATGAATAACTATTCCCTAAATTTAGCTTTTTATTATATATGAAAATTGTGTGAAATAAGATATTATCTTTTAGGTATCTATTTTTCCTTATTGCTAAAAGTAAGAACATTTACTGTTAATAGTTCATGTATGTGATATTAAGTTAATGTTATGGTAGAAATGCTTGTACTAGTTATCAAATTTTGTAGCTATTATTTTTAAACCCAAGATATCTTTTCTTACCTGAAAGTAAGGTTATAGTTAATGCATTCAGAAAAAATTTTTTTACATGTATTTATTTATCTTGTGTATGTCTGTCCATCACATCCTCCACACATGTGGAGGTCAGAGGTTAACTTAACAGGAGTCAGTTTGGGTCTTTCCTTCTTTCGTTAGGTTACAGGGATTGATCTTAGGTAGTCAAGGTTAGTAACAAGTACCTTTATGTGCTGCACTGTCTCAATGGCATATGACTTCTTATTTCATATTCTTTCCAGGGTAAATACTCATTGAGTAGAATTCCAATTTGAATAATCAACTATAGTATGTAAAATAATAATATTGCTGGGCTTTTCTATAATCAAGGTTATTTATTAGACTGAGACAGGAAGATCAAAAGTTCAAGATAAGCCTGGTACAGAGTGAGTTCAAAGCCACTCAGCGACTTAGTGAGTTGTGTTGCTACCCTTTTTCAAGAAAAACGGAAAATCTAATTATCATATGAAATCTTGGGATTTTTGAAATTTGGGCATTTAAGTAAAAAGTTAAGTGTATATCTTAAAAATTAATTGTACATGTTGGCATATGTCTTTAATCCTAGCAATCTCTTTTGCCTCTATCTTCTGAGTGCTAGGATTATAGAATACCCAGCATAGTTTAGTTTTCTTAAGATAACCTGTAACCAGAAGTTTCTGGCTCATCCTGGCCTACCCTCAGGTCTGGGATCTGCAATCCCACAGTAGTCCCAAATAATCACACAAAGGCTTACATTAATTATAAACTGTTTGGCTTATGGCTTAGGCTCAATGCTAGCTAGTTCTTGCAACTTAACCCTACCCATTTCTATTAATCTGTGTAATTTCATGTGCCTCCATGGCATTACATGAGTTCCTTTTACATCTTGCAGCTCACAGCATCTCCATCTGACTTTGCCCTCTTACTTTATCTATGCTTGGAGTTCCCGCCTGCCTCTAAGCTGCTTTGCCATAAGCCAAAACAGTTTCTTTATTAACCAACAGTAAAGTATATTCACAGTATACAGAAAGACATCCCACATCAAAAACACTATTTTAGTTATCTGATCAATTTCCTTTAGAGGGTTGAATTTTATGCAACTCAAGTATTATGTAAACTAGGCCATATTTTTATTGGAAAGTCTTCATGTCATCATGCTTAAAGATAGTCTACATATTTTATTTTGATTTTATGTGGTGTGTGTGTGTGTAGCAGGAAGGGAAGAAAAATAGCTTGCTACAGCTCAGACTGGCCTGGAACTTGATACATAACTGAGACTAACTTTGAACTCTTGATTCTCCTTTGTCCACCTCCCACATGCTAGGATTCTAGGATGACCATAATACCTGGCTTAGATTTTTTTACCTTGAGTATGAAAATTTTCCAGCATTAAGTATAACATTGGGACTTGGGGAGGACCTGGGTTCAAATCCCCAAGAATTCACATAAAGGCTGTGTATGCCAGTAACCCAGCACTGCGTGATGGAGACAGGCAGATCCCAGAGCCCAATGGCCAGCCAGCCTAGCCCAAATGGTAAGCTTCTGGTTCAATGTAACCCTGTCTAAGTAAGGTGGAGAGAACCAGAGAAAGACACCCCTCATCCTCCTCTGTATTATTCACATATACACATACATATGCAACCACACACACACACATATATGCACACATGAAAATGAATATATAAACAAACAATAGGATGTGTGTGGCAACTACTCCTGGAATACCAGCACTAGACTTGAGCAAATTTTGAACCTAAAAAGAACCTACCAGAAGTCATGTTGGGAGGCCAGAGTCACCAAATAAATGCAAAGTAGAGACAAAGTCTCTGCCTTCTCCTGTGTCCTGAAGATACAAAAAGTATGACAATGTCATTTTTGCTTTTTACTTTTGGTCTTTACAAAATAACTCTAAAGTTTCACCCATGCTTCGAATCTCCCATAGATCATAAGTTTTTTGTTGTTGTTGTTGTTTAATCTTTCTTATTTGTTAATACTATGTATTTTTTACAGAAAAAAAGTTTTCAAAAATGGATGGGATGTCTTCAGAGGCTAATGAAGAGAAGTAAGTTCATTCAGTGCTGCTGAAATGTTTTCTATTATAGAAAGATTCTTTCAAGCTAGTTAAGAACTATTAGTGGCATTTGAAATTGTTTTCTACTTTGTTCCAAGTAAAAGAAGCCAGTGCCATATATATATACATACATATATTTAAATAATCTATTTAACTTTTTTATTTTATATTTTATTTATTTATTTAACTTATTTATTTTATCTGCTTGGAACTGGAGTTACAGACAGTTGTGAGCTGCCATGTGGGTACTGGGAATTGAACCGGGTTCTCTGGAAGAACACCAGCCAGTGCTCTTAACCACTGAGTATCTCTCCAGCCCCCATCTCTTTGTAAAAGTTTACGTAGAGTAAAAACCAAGGGCTTGAAGGATGTTCATTTTTTAAATTCTCTCATCTCTTTAAGGGCTTAGGAGATAAAATTAGCATCATAAACTAGTGATTTGTTTGCAGCTTAAAAATAATGTTTTTTGACACAGTTTCACTCTGAAGTCCTTGGCTGGCCTGAAACTTGACCAGGCTAGCCTAGAACTCACAGAGATTCACTTGCCTCCACCTTTGGAGTACTAGGATTAAAGGCATGTGCTACCACACCTGTCTCTCTCTCTATCTATCCATCCATCCATCTGTCCATCTATCTATCTATTGGGGATTTTTTTTTTTTTTGGAGACAGTCTCTATCTATCTGTCTAGATATCTATCTATCTATCTATCTATCTATCTATCATCTATGTATCTATCTGTGTTTTTTTGAGACAGAGTCTATTTATCTATCTATTGATTTTTTTTTTTAAATTTTTTTTTGAGATGGAGTTTTTCTTTATAGCCCTGCTTGTCCTGGAACTTGCTCTGTAGATCAGGCTTGCCTCTGCCTCCCAAGTGTTGGGATTAAAGGCATGTGCCACAACCACCCAGTTCTAATTTTTTTTTTTTTTAAACTGATTCTTTTTTTTTTTTAAAAACTTTATTTATTTATTTATTTGCCTTGGTGTTTGCCTGGAACTGGAACTACAGACAGTTGATAGCTGCCATGTGGGTGCTGGGAATCGAACCCGGGTCCTCTGGAAGAGCAGATGGTGCTCTTAACCGCTGAGCCATCTCTCCAGCCCCCCCCCAGTTCTAATTTTTAACTTATACATAATACTTAATTTTTTTAGTTAATTGCCCAAATTGCATAATTTTTGAGATTTTATACAATAATTCAATTTTCAGTTTTTCTTTAAAGACCAACTGGATTTAGGGGCTGGAGAGATGGCTCAGTGGTTAAGAGCACCGTCTGCTCTTCCAGAGGACCCGGGTTCGATTCCCAGCACCCACATGGCAGCTAACAACTGTCTGTAGTTCCAGTTCCAGGGAAACACCAAGGCAAATAAATAAATAAATAAATAAAGTTAAAAAGAAAAAGACCAACTGGATTTAAAGAACAGCTAACTAGTAGAACATAATGCGTGTGATCTTAGACTAGACATGAATTTTCTAGATCATTTGAGTCTCTAAACTGTCTTTATTTTTCTTAAACCTCATAATTATCTATTTGACTAAAAGACATTTTTTGAGTTTCAAAACCCAGTCAAAAAAATCACACCATAATAACCACAGTATCTGGCAATTTAGAGATTACTTATTTTAAAAATTTTGCTTCTGTAGATATAAATTATATAGTACTGATTACATATTTATGGGAAGTTTGTTTTGTTTTGTTTGTTTTTTTCTTTCTCTGTGTAGCTCTGGCTGTCCTGGAACTTACTATTTAGATCAGGCTAGCCTCAAACTAAGGGATCCTGCCTGCCTCTTCCTCTGGAGTGCTGGGATTAAAGATGTGTGCCATCCTTACTCAGCTAAAAGATAGTCTTATAGAATATGATTTTTGTTGTCATTGTTTTGTTTTTGAGATTTTTTTTAAAGATTTATTTATTTATTATGTATACAGGATACCAGATGTCATCATAGATGGTTGTGAGCCACCATGTGGTTGCTAGAAATTGAACTCAGGTTCTCTGGAAGAACAGACAATGCTCTTAACCTCTGAGCCATCTCTCCAGCCTGAGATAGGGGTTTTTCTGTGTACCAGCCCTAGCTGTCCTGGAACTCTCTTTAGACCAGGCTGGCTTCAAACTCATGGAGATAAAAACGTTGAAGTCTACTTCATTCCTACTATATAACACATAGGGATGAGGTGATGATAACTTTTAAAAATTGTTATTAGTCTACATATACATATGTATGTACATATACATGATCTTTCTTTTTTCTTTTTTTAGTGACAATATACAGAAGCCTGTTAGAAGACGGCATTCCTCAGTAAGAAATATTTTTGTTTAAATTAATAGCTATTAATTTTCACTGAATAGAACTATAGTAATTTTGATTATGGCTTTACCTTGGCATACCAACTAGTTTCTTTCTTTCTTTTTTTTTTTTTTAAGATTTATTTATTATCTATACATTGTTCTGTCTATATCAGATCCAATTATAGATGGTCATGAGCCACCATGTAGTTGCTAAACTCAGGACCTCTGGAAGAGCAGCCAATACTCTTAACCTCTGAGCCATATCTCCAGCCCAACCAACTAGTTTCTTATTGCCTTCTGGATAAAAGCTCAAATAGTTAGTCTGGTTTTACAATTCAGTAAATATGCTAAAATTCATGTTTTTGCACTTTTAAATAATTTAATAAACTTTTATTAGCATATTTTTGCATCATGGTATTTTCAAATGTGTTTATTTAATTTTATCCTATATAAATTATACTTTCTTAATGTAAATGCTTTAAATGTATATTTTCTTTCTAAAAATATATTTAACCTGGCATTAAAACTATTGAAAACCACAAGATCAACCAAGCTGATTTACGTATTAAATTTATGTTGTATTATGAAGCTGAAAAAATACAACAATATAGGGTACCTATATACAAAACTTATGAGAAATTCTAACATAACCCTGCTAGAATTTTTTTTTTTGTTTGTTTGTTTTTCTCTATTTTGATTGCTTTTGGGTAGTTTTTGCTAGCAAGCATAATTGATATGATTATCTCTTGATTGCTATGTTATATCTAGCTCTTCTTATTTTCATGTTGAAGTTTTATGTATTTCCTCAGGATAGGAAAACAAGGCTTAGAACTGAATTGTATTACTGTAATTATTCTATTAGGTCATGCCTTCATTCCTGAACTGAACATTATGAACAAAGAAATTTCAGACAGTTAGATGGTCTCAGTACCCTTGAGTTAGTGTGGAGTTACCTAGACCACTTGAGATGATTTTATGCAAAAGAATTTGGGAAAGTGGGCCAGGAGAACTCATATTAAATCAGCCACATAGCACTGAACAATATGACTTTGAGGAATTTCAGGGGTTTAGTGGAAATTTTAGCTTTCTACTCATAACTTAAATTGTCTTGGAGCCGCATTAGATTTTCTTGACTCATTCTAATTATTACCTATAGATTTTGAAACCCCCAAGGAGTCCTCTTCAGGACCTCAAATTTGGAAATGAAACAGTTCAGGTAAGTCTGTAGTGCAGATGCTTTGCATTTTTGTTTTGTTGAGTGACTTGGAGTGTTGCAATTAGATTTCACTTACATAGCCCTGAATCACTCTGAACTTGTGGCAGTTCTCCTGCTTGAGCTTCCCAAGTGCTAGGATTATAGATACCTATCACTATGTCTGCTTCAATGAGCATCATGAATTTTATTAGCTGTGTGAACAGATGATACCATAAATGATTCCCATTTAAATGTGTACAAGTATCTCATTGCTTCCATGTTATTGTCCATATACTTTAGTGATGTTTTTCTTCTTCTTAGCAGCTGCACATGAATCTACTATTATTTTAATTACCCTCTGTCACCCTACAGCCCTTCAGTCAGTGCCCCTCTGATCACTCACACCACAGCCTGGTAGGGCTTCAAGTTCTGCTGGCCTCTATATGCAGGTGTGAATTAAGTGTCTGTTCTGTTTATCAATAAGACTCAGAAGTCAAAGGATGTGGTGAAAACTTGCTACCTCAGAGAGGCTGAGTAGCAACTAGCCAATCTTGCTCTTTGGTCAGAGACATCACAAAAGACATGTCTCTTCCTTTGTCCCAGAACCAAGAGAGCTCAAACTCTAGTCCTTGTCCTTTCCTTCTTGTGTGTCTTCCCTATCCAAATTTCTGGCTTCTCTATGGTCATTTTCAGTTAGCTAGTCACTGGCTCTGCCCTCGATTCAAGGTATAACTTTATTGGGCAGTCTTGGGAGTGTCAGAGTAGAGTCAAAATGTTCTACAACACTTTTGGGCTAGAGCTGTAAGTCAGTCTTGGAATGTTTACATATTGTGCATGAAGCTCTGTAGCACAAAGTTAAAAAAAAAATCCAAATTCTTGAATAAGCTGGCATTTATTTATATTTTTGGAAACTCTATTTGTTAACAATTTAACCTCTCTCTGCTGGGATTAAAATAGGGAATGGTATTTTTGATTCCTTATCCAACACAGGAATTAGTATATATCTTTATATGTAGAGCTGTCTCTCTAGCTTACTTGTCTAGTTTTTTGGAGATTAGTCCTTCCACTTACATGGCAAGTACTTTATCTGCTGTCTGGCATGCCTGCTGTGTCTGATTAGACCTTTGACTATATAAACTGATTAGTATAGATGACATACTATTCTTGGTTGTTTTTAAAATTTGTTTTTAATTAATGTTTATATATGAATGTCTGCTTATCAGTATGTATACCTTGTGTGTGTGTGTGTGTGTGTGTGTGTGTGTTGCCCACAGCAGCCAGAAGAGACAATCAGACCTCCTTAAGCTGGAATTATAGGTAGTTGTGAACTGCCCAATTTGCATGCTGGGAACCAAACCTGAATTCTGTAAGAGCTATACATATTCTTAACTACTGAGCCATCTTTTCAGGCCTCTTAGAGAGATACATAACCAACTGGGTGGTGGCAGCACAGGCCTTTAATCCCAGCAATCCAGATGCTGAGGCAGGTGGATATCTGAGTTTGAGGGCAACCTGGTCTACAGAGTGAGTTTCATCCAGAACATCAAGGATTACACAGAGAAACAAACAAACAAAAAAAAAAAAAAAAAAAAAAAAGAGGAGAAATAATACATAGTCATAACATTATTCACAGTAGTCAAGAGGTAGGGTGTCCATCCATTTTGTTTAAGAATTTAGTTTGTTAAAGATTTATTAAGTATACAGTGTTCTGTCTGCATGTATGCCTGCAGGCCAGAAGAGGGCACCAGATCTCATTATAGATGGTTGTGAGCCACCATATTTGTTGGGAATTGATCTTGGGACCTCTGAAAGAGCAGCCAATGCTATTAACCTCTGAACCATAGTACTAGCCACAAAATGTGGTATTTCTATACAGTGAAATTCTTGATTAAAAGTCTGATATATTCTACAATATGCAAGCATCTTGAAGAGCTAAATGAAAAAGAAAAAATCCAAAAAAGTTCAAAAAGACAAATTGTACTTGTTACCACTTATATGAGGTATAGTCAAATTGATATAGACCAAAATAGAATGCTGGTTGCTAAGGATGTGGAGGGAGGATCTTGGTGTGTATTTGTTTGTTTTAATTTTTTGTGTGTGTCTTATGCACCCAGAGTGCAAGTGTCCATGGAGGTCAGAGCTTCCCCATCCCCC
>PVIH01013654.1:0-57419 GCA_004025045.1 Sigmodon hispidus | reverse complement strand
GGAAGAGACCTTGAATAAGGATATATAGGGAAAGCTGAACACAAAGAAAATATATGTGTAGCAATCTTATTTGTATTTCTACCCTTGATAAGCCATGCTTATGATTCTTATCCTCTGTATAGTTATTGTTAACTCTTCTGCATTTTAAATTCTTTTTACTGTTTTTTTTTGATAAATACAAAATAAAGAAAAAAAAAGGGAAATTATAATAAATAAGAGACCAACTATTTGCTAACAGGAGGACATGGGAGGGATTAGAAAGACAGTAGCCCAAATAGCTGGAGGAAAGAAAGGAGAAGAAAAGGTGATATAATTCTATTAAAATCACATTCTTAGATATATGTGGTATATATGAGATAAATTTCATTGAATTTGGAGAAAGGAAGAAATTCAGATTTAAAAGGACAAAGGTAGTTTTCCAACAGCTAAAGAAATGAACTTTGTCACTGTGTAATAGGAAAATCTAGGCAAACACAGGTAGAATTAAATCTACCCCCAAGACATCTAACAAGAAAATATGTCCATGTAACTTAAAGAAAATAAAAAGGGGCTACTCCCTTGCTTCCCGAGGCAGGGAGGTAGCCCGTCTGCAGACATAATAAACCTCATGCTCATTTTCATCAATGGCCTGGAGTCTGGGTTCTTGGGGCCCCCCCTTCCCGAGGATAGTACCCTGAGTCTGGGGTCTATCATGTGGGGGCTCGTCTGGGATTTTGGGGTGCCCCTGAACGCCCACTCTGGGACTGGTTGGAGGTAAGAACGAGCTCGAATTGTTTTGTGTTGTTGTGTCTTTGTCTCTTGTCTGGGCGATTTGTCATTTGTATTTTGTGCCTGCGCAGGACCAGTATTGTTGGGCCAGTGGGGAAGGCAGGCAGATGAACCTTGAGTCTGGGCCCCTCCTGGTCCTCTCCCTGGTGGTCTCCTCTAGGGTTGTCTGAGAGGAAGGTAGGAGTCTTTGTGTCTCTCCTTTCTGGGGAATGAGCCTTTCGCTGCCGCTCTCGTCTGTATCTCTGTAGCCGAGTTGCCCATGGTGCCGATTGTATTTGCTTTGTGTTTGTCAGTTGTCTCAGTGTTTTCTGTTCTGGAGTCTGTCTACAACAGGAATACTGGGACCAAGAAGCCCTAGTTCTTCCCGAGACCCAGGGCGACCTGTTGCTGCCTGGGATCATTCCCATAGCAGCCTTCTGAAAACTGTTCATTGCTCTCTTCATGGTTATCTATGCAGATGTTTTAGCCAGGCTACGCCTATTGATGAATGTGTGAGTGCATGAAAACTGTGGCCACAGAATGTGTGTTTGGACTCGTGTGCATGCATTTTTGTAACTCGGATGTTATCTGCTCATTTGGTTCTGTTTCTGGTCAGAAAGTTCTATTTGCCTTGTTGAGAAGTTTTGTCTGTTTCTCAAGAAAATTGTCTATGCTGTTCTGATGTGTTTCTAACCTTGTTAAAAGCATAAAGCTGAGACAGAATGGTTTAAATATTTTTGCTATCTCTATTCCCAATAGCAGTCAGTCACCACCCACAGCTGTTTTGACTGTACTTATGGTCAGGAATCAGAACTTAGCAGGAGTTCAAATGTTTTTTGATATGACAGTGATAAAAATTATTAAATAAGGTTAAAATCTGTTATAATTAAAAATCTATGCATGAGAAAATTTGAAAACATATGACATGACTCCATTTTGGATTGCATTTTTGGTCAGTCACTGACTGTAGTTGCTGAGACAAAGCGACTGCTGCTTTGATCATTCAGATCCAGTGGGTTTGTCATCTTTTACAGAGGTTGGTTACAAATTATTAGGTAAGAAAATCAAAAACTCTACTGCTAGTTTCAGATGCTTCATGTTGGTCATGTGTTGCTACAGTGTATGCATACTGAGGAGAACCACAAAAAAGAACTGTGAAAGTTTTCATGTTATCCAGAGGATGATAGAGAAGGCAGAGGATTGGGATAATAAAGGGACAGGAAGAAAAAAATGTCTGAAGCAAACATGCCTAAGGAATTAGAGAGACCTACTGAAGGTATATAGAATGTTATAGAAGGTCAGAGGTGATGTGGATTTTGTTTGCTGTGGTTTCTCAGCAATACTGAATTTTAAAAAAGAAATTGTAAGATATTGAGTTAATTCAATTTGGTTTTTCTTCATTTTGGAATTAGCTGATGATTCTTCACTGCAAAATGTTTATGACATATGTATTGTTATATGGACATGTATGTGACTTAGGGTTAATTATGTGTGGATGAAAGCTAGCTTTAAATCTGTATGTATGTATGTATGTATGTATGTATGTATGTATGTAACTTGGATCCAACTGTGTATGTGTGAATATAACTATAATTGTTAAAATGCTGAAATTAGTTTACTTTTATTAATCATCATACACTATTGATATTTATATGACAAGAACTTTGGCAGATGACCTAATTTGAGCATATAGACTCCATGCTGAGTGTATGAATAGATTCTATGTACTAGAAATTGTTTTAACTTATCTGAAAACAAGTTTATAAGTATTTAATCAAGGTTGCAAAGACAGCTTATCTTGCCAGACATAGATCTTAAATCTAAGTTCAGCACATAGTTTTGAGAACAAACTTTTTAAGATTTAAAGTGATAATAAAGACATCCATGAAATATTTGTGAAGTGTACTAATGAAGACAATGAAAGCTAATTCAAAGCTATTAAGAAACACAAGCAGTCATTCTTGTAAGTACTGTGATTAATTATAGGGTTGAGATTTGGTCTCTTATATAAGTTTCAGGGTCATCTTACAGCAAGTAGCTAGAAACAAAGTTTTTCTATGCAGATAGATATACCTGGGCAGCCCTCATATTTCAGAGATCTGCAGAATATGGCATTTAAAATGTTTATTTCTCAGACAGAGACTCCCAGATCCTAACAGTGACCCAAGGTCTCCAAAGAAGATTATGAGATACCAGGATCTTCGTCTGGATTGTAGCAGGGCTAACCTGGGCAAGATGCCATAGCACAATGTCTGCCTGCTGCCATGAACCCGGCCTAGATCTGAGAACATTGGAGAATTGATTGAACCCTTTTGCTTAGACAAAGTAAGGTCAGTCTTCTCCCATATGTTCCTCTACTGTGGGGAAAATCTCCCACCTTTAAGGCCTGGCAGCTGAAGATTAATGTTGTTTGGATACTTCCGCCTCCAACTAGGTGGAGACCTGGGTATGATGGCTAACTGGGTATGGACTGGTCTCAGTTGTTTTTAGTAGATTCAGAAGCTGCTCATTCTGCACTTAGGTATAATTTATCCTTCTCAGATCTCTGCAAGTGTTGACAGCTGGGCTAGTTATGACTTTGTCAGCTTGATAGAATCAGACAATCAGATCCTTCTCCAAGGTGATAGCCAGTTTTCAAGCTCATTTTATAAAGCCTGATTGGGAATACTAATATAACTAAAATTCTTATGTCTTTTTGCAATTTGTATGAGCTTAAGAGACTCATAGAATTTGGATCCACCTCACAGAGACCTAAAAGTTTCCAGATAAATACAGCCTAAGTTTTTCCCACCTCTCTGTCTCTAAGGATGATAGTTTTCTCTTCTGGTTTGGAAACTCCAGCCCTTCCCAAATTACTAAAACTGGGCCTAAGATGTAAATTCTAACCTTTTGTTCTCAGTTTTAACATATCTCAACAGATTTCCACTTGACTAGGAGCTGTGGACTTGCTGGAAGCCTGTGAACCATTTCTACCAATTTGGGCTGTTTCCTGTCTCTCGGCTACTGGATCAGACAGCTATGCACTCCTGACAGAAGCCCTGGATGCCAGTTCCTTTATTAGCTTTTCAACCTTTTGGGGCCCTTGGAACAATGCCCCAATGTCAGCTTGAAGCAGTAATAAAGAAAATCTTCTATGCCCCTTATACTCCTAAACCCCTAAAAGGTTGAAATGCTAAGTTAAAAGGAAACCTGGCATAGGAGACAAATCTTTTTGTGAAGGCCAAAGGTCCCTACAGCCTAGAGTTGGCTTTGCAAGTCAGGTCCCAGTTGCTCTTTTGAGACCTTGCAGATCAGTTTGGGCCTGCAGGGGTGGGGCACAAGACCATCTTCTAGATAGACTAATTCCATGATCATATTGCCAGAGTCTCATGATTGAGACAGTATCCAAAAAGAAAATGGGGGAATGAAGGACCCTGGGTTCTAAGGCTTGACCCAGGCATTCAGTTCAGGTATTCAGTAGAGCACCCCCCATGAGAACAAGGAACTAAAAGTCTAAAAGTCTGTCCCAGGAAACAGAATGACCCAGCCCAGATAGCTGTAATCAACTCAGATAGGACATAATGGTCTGGTCGAACCTGTGATTAAAATACCAGAAGTTCCAAGCAGAATAGCGGTGACCAACACCTGGTTGTAAAAGTCCCCTAACCAGCTGGTCTTAAGGCAACCCCATGACTACTGTGAGCAACCTTATGACTTTGAAGTATGACCTTTAAAGTGACCAATTATGTGTTGCCCCAGTTGCTATGGTGATTTTATGGTCTTAGCCTTTAAAAGAGATATGGGATTGCTCCTCCCTTGCTATTCCCTTGCTTCCCGAGGCAGAGAAGTAGCCCGTCTGCAGACGTAATAAACCTCATGCTTATTTACAAAAAAAAAAAAAAAAAAAGGAAAGAAAGAAAAAAGAAAATAAAAAGGAATGTTTCCCAGGGCTACTCATGGAGTTTCCCATAACACCCACTTCACTGCAGGACTCTTTGAGGAAAGATACCTCTGCAGACCCAGCAGCATCAGCCTCCCTCCTAGTTCTAAGATCCCAAAGCAACTTCATCCCCTCTTTTGTCTATGATTTCTCTCTTTTTTTTTTCTGTTAGAAGGACCAGCCTTCTGAGTCCCTACCATCCTCCTAAATTACAAAATGAACTGAAAAGTCTACAAAAATTTCATTTCTCCTTTATGCAAATACAGTGAATGCTGTGAAAGCCCAAAAGAACTCTTGCAGTTGTGTATTCATCTAAACCCTTTGCAGAAATTCTTCACTGATGCCCTTTTTCTTATTCTGAGCCCAAGTGACTGCATAATGCCTCTGCACAGAGTTGAGCACCAAATCCACAGATTTTATTCCTTAGTTTCTCCCCCATACCTTAGTCCAAGAAGAATCTTCTTTCCTTGCTATTCACAAAGGACATGACCTTATTAGACACAAATATATATATAGTTATATATAATATATTTTATGGTATTTATGATATTAGATATAAACATTTTAACTTTGTTGTTTTCTCTATTAATATATATTTCTCTATTTTGTATATTATATAATATATTAATATATTGAATATTTCTATTTCTTTGTTGCTTTCTCTATTACTATGTATGTATATTATATAATATATAAAACACTTTTTACTTTCTGGTTTTCTCTACCTCATTATCTGGCTCCCTATTCCTGAAGTCTTAAAAATCCAACACTATTGGACTCTAATATTTGCTGCTGTGTCTTAGCAAATAGAAAGTAACTCAAGGAACACAAATTCTTCCATACAATATTTCTTTCTTCAAGGTGATTGAATGGATATGACCCTTTCAGCCCAAGGTTGCTTCAGACACTGGGTTCTCATTAAACTGTTATTACTTATCCTATTTCTTTTTTAAATTTCAATAGTCTCTAATTGGTAGGAGAGGAAAACAATGGAGATGTAAATTGCCTAAGCACTGGAGGTTATTTGGTAATTTTCACCTAATATACATCCTGCTTTTAGCACAGTAATAATATGTATTCTCATTGTCATTAACAATACCTTAAGCTCATTTAATTCCCAGAAAGGTATTAATGATACGTTCCCTATTCATTGTTATAGCTATCTAATTTCTTTCAGGTAATGTAGTGTTTGTTATTTTAATTGAATAGGTCCAGGAACTTTTTTATCACCAATTTTTTAAAACTGTAGTTGGGGGACAGGCAGCAAGTGTTTAAAACATCTTAATTATCAAGTGAATAGAAGATGTCTTCTCAGTTCTTGATCAAGTTTTCCAGTGTTTTTAAATCTCTTTTCTGAAGCTGGTTGCTTGTGGCTCTACTATGACTCACCTCTGAGAAGAAATTTTTGTTCTGTTTAGGTGGAAACATTTAGGATCCTTGATTTCCATTACAGAAAAACAGCATCTTGCCTCACCATTGAAAGCAGCTTGACTCTTTATAATTAATGCTAAAACTGAAAATAGATGCCCTTCAGTCATTCTCCAGAGAATTTCAGTCAAAAACAGATTTCAGATTAATGATATTCAAAAGACATCATTAACACAGTATCTATGTCAGGTTCTGTTCTATTAAGTCCTAGAAAGGAATGCACTTGGACTGCTTTGCTTAATTGTCTTCCAGCCTGCTTCCAGTGCCAATGGGCCCACTGTCTTTTCCAAATGGTGTTCTTGCTGTGTTGGGTACCACCATCACAGTAGACAATGCTCCTATTTCTATCAGAAGCTATTATCTCCTTCTGGATTGTACCAGCTTTTCCCTGGTGCTTCCCACTCCATCAGTTACCATTGCAGATGCTACCATTAAAAAAACATGATCGTCTGCAAGAATAATACAACAAGGACATCCTATTCTTTAGCATTTACTGGGTGCAAGATTTCATCATGAAAAGAGTATTCACATGGGTGTCTCTCACTTTCTAGACACTTTCAGATATCTTTCAGATCCAGAGAATCCACACGGGCTCAAGCATGTCACATTGTTATCTAAACTGTAAACTGCATTAGCTTCTTCCTATTTAGAAGCAAGACAACAATGATATTACTCTACATACAGGAAGGCCATAGTTTCATTTCTAGGCATACAGACCTACACACAGTGAGATCTAAGGGCATCAAAGGACATTTTACAGAAAGTAAAAAGAAAGATGTATTAATATCAAATTACATGCTATTAGTCTAACTGAATGATGAATGAAGACATTAGTGACATGCCATGCTAGTTCCAAAAGAATTTAAGAAACTGGAAAGTTACAGGTATTAAATAAGATAAAAGAAAAAATAAAGAAGAAAAATGATAAGCAAGGGAGGAAGTATTAAAGTATTATGTCTGTGTTAAGTGTTAACCTATTTAAGTATTCCATGAAACAGTTACATGATACTTTCAGGTTTTTCTCTCCTACTAGAAAAAAATGTACTTGTTTTTGAATATAAATCAAACACTAAATAGCTAGGTGACCATATGTATGCTTCTAGAGATGTAAATAACCATTCAGGAAGGTAATTAATCAACAATCTAATGACACTCAATGGACATGTCTCCTTGAATATCAAACTTACAGCTAGGTTTGAGTAATATTTTAAGTGTATAGTTTGATCTAAGCAATCAACAGAAACTATTCTAAATTACACCACAAAAAGGCTAGTCTCATCTTAGACCAATTATATGTGACAATCAGAAGAATCAGTTACTCCCTTGAGCTTCTTTGAGCTTGGCCAAGAAATTGGGTGCCATTTGTAATAGGAGCTTCTGGCCTGTCCAGCATGTGGTCCAGATCCACAGACCTGGTAGTCCCACAGAAACACACAGCCGATTACATTACTTTTATGCTGATTGACCTACTGCTAGCTAACTCTTACTCTTAAACTAATCCATGATTCTT
Organism: Sigmodon hispidus; assembly: GCA_004025045.1. Lineage (NCBI taxonomy): Eukaryota > Metazoa > Chordata > Mammalia > Rodentia > Cricetidae > Sigmodon > Sigmodon hispidus. The sequence continues at coordinate 49,815 of PVIH01013654.1, read as the reverse complement.
ATCTTGTTTAGCCATGTGGCCTCGTACCTTTTCTCAGGGCAGCATGGTTGTCTTTCCTCTCTATCTGCTGGTGTCTCCACTGATGTCTCTCTAGCATCTCTCTGGCATCTCTGCCCTGCTCTTCCTGTTCTCAGAGTTTTCTTAGTCTGGTAGTCCCACCCATATTTCCTGTCTGCCTTCATCCAATCAGCATTTTTATTAAACCAGTAGGAGGAATAACTATTTACAACATACCAGAACATAGTCCCACTACAACTCAGTACTAAGAAACTATGTAATAAATTATTTCATTTTTTAATGATGTGTATGTGAGTGAGTTTCTGTGTGAGTGTGTGCATGTGAGTTTAGGTACTTTTAGAAGTTTAAAAAGAGCACCAACTTCCCTGAAGCTGGCGTTACAGTTGGTTGTAAGCCCTGGAGTATTGGGAGCTGAACTTGGTTCCTCTGGAAGAAAAGATGGTAGCCTTGACCACTAAATAATCTCTCTAGCCTTGCATGGAACATAAGAAACCCTAGGTTAACTTTGAAATATTTCTATTTGTTTTTCTACTTTAGTATAGAGAATCTTGTCTAAGATCTTACCTTATATACCCATAATGAATATAAATTTCTCTCTCTTCAAAGTGATTAGGATAAGGTCCCCGACCTACTACAAAGTGGACTTTGTCATGTGATGTGAAACTGGAACCTTGTAAGCTGACTGAGTAGGGAGGGTTTTCCATAGAAAGTCAAGCTATATATACTTCAATTGTGAACTTGTTATAGCCGATCAAGTGAACAATACTATTTAAGATAACTCACAGATATGGAGTTTTGTGCACATTCTACTCATACATTTATATATTTTGGAAAAGATTTGTTTTGTTCTGTTTTTATGTACATGTGTATTTTGTATGCCTGCAATTAGGTGCATCACATCCATTTAGTGCTTTTAGAGGACAGAGGAGGGCATTATGAACCTGGAATTACAGATGCTGGTAAGTTACCTTGTAAATGCTGGGATCTGAACTATCTTCTAAAAAAGCATCCAGAGCTCTTAATTTTCGAGCCATCTCTCCAGGCCTCACTTACATCTTCAGAAAAGAGCAAATAGACTCTTCCTGGGCCAACGCAAATAAATACATTGTTGTGAAAGCAAGACTCACTGAATGTAGCTGAATCAGCAAGAACAAAATGCAATTATATTTATCAATTTTTGATTTATTATTTCATAATTTTTGTATGTATCTTGGTCATTTTCATCCCTGATTCCTTCCCTCAAATTCTTTCCAGGTTCCCACGCTGCATATCTCCCTTCTAATGTTATGCATTTAAAAGCAAATAAAGAAACCTCTGAGTTCTAGTAGTATGGCCTGGATGTATATGTATTATGGAATATTTGTGACTGGTTTAATAAAGAGCTGAATAGTCAATAGCTATGCAGGATGTATAGCAAGGATTCCTGAGCAGAGAGGGGAAGTAAGAGGAGATGATCGAGGTGCAGAGACAATAACAAGAAGACATGGAACGAGTCAGATATAGAGGCTACATAGTAAATAATAGGTTAATAGATGGGTTGATTTAAAATACAAGAGCTAGTTAGGAACAAGCCTAAGCTAGAGGCCAATATTTTCTAATTAATAGTCTCCATGTCATTTTTTGTGAGCTGTTAGCCCAAAGAAAAATCTGTCTACATAAATGAATGTGGGGCCATTCCCCTAGGGCATGGGATAACCAAGTAAGGACCAACCCCCAAAGAAAAGTAACTCTTCCTCCTTGGGAACTCTTCCTTGCTTTATACTGTTATTTTTCTAATTTAATTTTGAGTTAATTTTGCTTAGGTCAGCACATATGCTGTGAGTTCATGTATATAACAGCCATATTATATCCAGAGGACAGCACTTCAGAGCACTACCCTTGTCTTCTAGCTCATTCTGTCTATTCTTCTGCTGTGTTCCCTGACATTTGTGGAAGTGAAGAGTGGTCTATATGTTCCCTTTATGGCTGAGTATCCACTATTGCTTATTCTAAGGGCTAGTCAGGCCAGTAACCTCTTGTTACATGAACCTCCATATTAAACTCTACCCATTTCAATAAAAAAAAATCTCTGACCATGATTAAGAGTAGCACATATCTATGAATATAAACACACTTAGAAGGCAGTTTGAAAACATTAAGCAAAATTAATGTCAACAGTTTCTCTCCTTAGGCCTATGAATTCCCTAGCTATGAATTTTGGCCATGTTTATAGTATCATTCCATCCTATGAAGCAGGACTCAAGTCCAATTAATAGAATGATAGGTTACTTCCATAAAGAGCTTCCCACTGTTTTATCAGAAGGCACATTCTTCTTGGGAGGTCAGTATTGTAGTATGCACAGTACAAGACAGTACTTTTGATGTCTTTTCTCCCCAGGAAGCTGCCATTACCTTCCAACACAAAGAAAACTAGTCAACTGGAAAAAAAATCTTCTGGCTGGTTGAAGATTTTTTGTCTTGCAACCAAAGCATGTGGTATCGGCAACATTAAGGTCTTACCACCTGGTTATAGTGGGCACCTACCAGCAAGGGAAATAGCTGTGTGTGAGTGCAGGTATGTGTGTGCATGTGTGTGTGTGTGTGTGTGTATGTGTGTGTGTGCATGTACATGCGCATGCCTCTGGCCTCCCTAACCAATAATCCCAGGGAGTTATTGGCATACCTGGTAATGAAGATTTCATTTAATAGTTTATGTCTTCTCAGAGCAATAGTGTTCACTCAGGTGGGGTACCTCAATTCAAACTCTTTTAAAAATAAAATGATATTTTAATTAGCTTGAAATCTAGTGAGTTTTATAAGGCTTCTTCATACATCCTTAGTTTTGGTTTAACTTATCCGTATCTCCTCTCCCCCATACCCTATTCCCATCCCTAATAAACCTTACTGGGAAGTAAGCCTTACCATTATTCTTTCTTATAACATCCATTCTACTCTTCTCTATAACTGTATTTTACCTGAATTTCAAGATTATGGGCTCTCATGTAATTTCTTCATGCATTCTTCATTGTGTCTAATCTTCCACTCTCCCTCCCCCCCCCCATTTTTCCATCACTATTACCCTACTACCTTCTTTAATGCCTCTGCTTCACTATTGCTCCTTTTCTTTTATTTTCTTTAAGCTTTACTGGCCCCCCTCCATAATGCATCTCACAATGGCTGTTCCCCCATAATGCATTTCACAATGGCTGCTTGTATTTTTCTGGCTTTCATATGTATTCCCGGTTAAGGGCACAAAACAAAGGATTTAAGCTAGAACCCACACATGTAAGATAACATGGATTGCTTGTCTTTTAGTGCCTGTGTGACCTCACTCAGTCCCACCAATTACCTATAAATTTTATGACTTTAAAGTTGAGTAATATTTCCTTATGCATAGGTTTCATAATTTTACTATCTATTCATCAATTGATGAATTTCTCGGTTTAATTTCCTATATTTGCTGAACAGATAAATGCAATTTTAATGTTTTAATTAAGTTATAAAGATATCTTCTCTAAGCTGGTTATTAAGAATAGATAAAAGTACAGCTATTCTTTGTATGCTAACCAGAATATAGACAGTTAAAATAATGTCAATAATAACTAAATAAATAATCACAATGAGTTTTCCTTAATTATTCATTCAGTTTTAGGTAAGGAGATCCTGTTCTGCTGGTCTGTGGATTAAAGGTCTGTTTGCATGGACTCATTTCCTTTAACAAAAAATGATTCAGTTTTCTAATGTGGTCAGAAAACTGTCTACATGATCTTTAAGCTCTGGCTCTTGTACCCACATAGTAATTACTGAAGTATCAATAGAAACAGGAGTTTGGGCCCTTTCTACAAAACTCTGATATTATTGTGCTTTGGCAAAGAAACAAAATCTAACCTAATGCACACACAGCAGAGCCTCAAAACAAGCAACAGAGAATCCAAAACCACCTGCTTCTGAAGCTGAAGGGCTGTAGTCAATGTATTAAGTAACTAATAAGGAAGTACTCTAGGCTACAAGCCCAGCTGCCCACTGAGGCCTGACTGCTGTTTGCTCTGAGGATAAAAATGGGTCAAAATGTCATTGAGAGACACCAAAGTATACATTCTTTCAGACATTTACATTCATATTTATTTCTTCACAGTCTACAGTGAAGGCTAAAGATATAAAGTCTTGCATCTGTTAAATTGATATTGAAATAGTTAAAAGCCATTAAGCAAATTAATTTAATATCAATCATCCCTCTATTTATAAGTAAAAGAAAGAAAACTTAGCTCCTCCAGGAGTCTACTGAGAAATCTAAAGACAATTTCATTTCCAAATCATATTTAAATTTTTTCTTTTTCTGAATGTTGAAAGAAATCTCAGTAAGGCAAAAAAAAAACAAAAAAAAACAAAAAAAAACAAAACTGGGGGGAGTCACATGAGAGTATTTGATCACATGGTTATGATAGAAGGTTAAGGATTGATGATAATACAGGTCAGTAGCTTAGTGACTTATTAAAATGATACCATATTTTTTTTAAAGTATTATCTAAATTACTTGCAAAGACTATGAAGCCAACTTTACTCAAGGTGGACATGATGACAGCTGAGGACAGGGACCACTGAGAAGAATTTTGCCTTTGGAAAGAATTGATAGACTCTCTCTTAGATGTGTTGTGCTACATCCTAATTAACACTATTTGGGGCTGACTGTTCTTTCTTTCCCCTTTGTAAGCGAAAATAAACCATGTTAATTTGCATATACCCTTGAATATGTTTCAGTATTGTTAAAAAGTCCTATCCATCACCAAGTAATATTATCTACACACACACACTTACTTCCACTTCTTGTTTTATGATTTCATATGGATTATTTAACATTTTATATTAAATATGAGTTCCAATTATCAAGCCAAATTCACTGGCTACATAATTAGAGTTGAAATAATGAGATTGCTATGAAAATATTATCATTGATATAAAACCACAAAGGTAAAAAGGACACAAGATAATCTTTCAGAATACAAAATAATATGAAAAATGTTTTTAGACTTATGCATCATTTGGCTAGCCTCTGCAGAAATATATTTATTGCCTCAGCTTACCTTCTTTGTTGTAGTTTTAAGTATTAGATAGTTTTTACAAATGTATTTCTAGGATAGGCTTTCTTTACTCCATTGTCAAGTTTCCTGATGTCTTGTGACTTTTTCTGTGTACTATGTTTAAAGACAATGAGTAAATAAAAGGCACAGATCCCTGAGTCCTGGGTAGAGGGGAGGTAATGTAGGGACAATGCATTTGATCCAGTCCTGAGTTACAAGCAGCAAGCAACTGACAGTGTGTGCTCATGCCCATTAGTACACACAAACCTTAGACCTAAGGCTTAGGCAGCATCTTAGAAGACGAGGCTGAATGACTGTAAAAGTCAGGATGTAAAAGACTCTTGCTAGATCCTGTCTTCTAAAGAGAGAGATTGGGCAGGACATGAAAGAGAGCAGAAAGGAAAGGATGAGTTCAGAAGAAATTGTGGCATGAGACAATTGTGAATCAGATTCAAAATACCTCATTAAAGTAAAAGCTGCTGTAGCAGGTGTTAGATAATTGGAATATGTTATCATTGGTTTGGATGTTGTTACAATTATAATTGTTTAGTGGACACTATCATACAGAGATAGAAAATGGAACCAGGATACATACACACACATGCACACACACATACATATGAGAGAGAGAGAGAGAGAGAGAGAGAGAGAGAGAGAGAGAGAGAATGGACAATACACAAAAATTAATGGCAAACAACACTCTTTGATCAGCAGATGGATGTGAAGAGAGCCCACTGGACTGGGTGCTTCAAGATGGTAATGCAGAGTGACATTTTCAGGCTCTCAAGTTCTTTGTGTGTCAGTGGCAGTAATTGGGCTTAGACTTAAAAGGAAATCATAAAGAAGAAAGTAAACAACATCATTTATTATCTATTAGTGAGCAAGTAGATAGTATATGCAAGGAAATGAGGAAGCTGCTCCTGATGTTCACACACCCTAGAGAAACAAAGAGAAATTGATTTCTTTTGCACAGGTGTAGATAAAAGGAATCTCAGCTGCTTTGCCATCCCCCATCAAAGACTGGCATTTATTGTAAGAAGCACATACAATTTCAGCTTTCCAGATCCATCTGGGAAGGGCTTTTATGCAAAAAATAATACTCCATATAAGTCTATTTGTTTTTGTAAGTTGGTGGGCCCAAGAGTCCTCCTCTGCCTTCATAAAGCTGTCTACATCATTATTTATAGCTTGATAAACCTAATGGTGACAGATGTAGCATCTTTTTTATTTACTTCTGAATAAAGTCCCATTTTTTATCTATGTATCCCCTTGTTCAAACTCCTTTTCCCCTCCCAACCCCTCCCTATCACTCTCTCTTCTCCCTTTCTCCTCATCTCTTCCCCAGCAAGGGCAGGAGGTCCCAAGTTTCCAAGGTGGCTTAGTTCAGCATCCACTCCAGGAAAATCTGTTTTCCTCATCCCAATATCAAGATGAGGTCAGGTGTTCCTCTGGAGGGAATGGGCTCCAAGGTGCCAGTCCCAGGTGCTTCAGATCCCAAGCTGCTCAGTTATTGTGGTTTGCAGCTGGGGAATGCTTTGCTTTTTGTTTAGAGTCCACTAATGAGTGAGTACATCCCCTGCTTCTCTTTCTGGGATTGTGATACCTTGCTCAGAAGGATATTCTCCAAATCCATCCATTTGCCTGCAAATTTTAGGATATATTTTTTTTCTTACTGCTGAGTGGTACTTCGTTGTGTAGATGTACCACATCTACATGTACCCTAAGAATGGAATGTTAATCCATCATCTAGGTTGTTTCCAGGTTCTTGCTATTATGAATAATGCTGATATGAACATAGTTGAGCTAATGTTTTGGGGCTACTGTTCTAACATTCCACAGGGTTTTGTTGTTGCTGTTGTTGGTTTTAGTATGACCTTAAGTGATCAGCTGATAAGTGGTTTTTAAGTGGAGTTAGAAGTGTAATTTATTAATTAGCTAACATAAGGTCAGAGTAAGCCGCCCCCTGCAAATTTTCCTCTAAAATCCATGTTCTTTACATTCACTGTGCTTTTGTTCAACACACTTAAAACTAGCTCAATTTTTATATTCTGCGTTTTAGGTAATTTTCATCAAGGGAAATGAGACAATGGTGAAGAGAGTAGTGAGTGTGTGTGTTCACAACACACCATGATGTTAAGGTGAAATGATCTATGTGGTATGTTAATAATAATAATAGTACATTCCTGGAAAATCAAATAACAAAATAGAAAGAAAAAGTAGTCTTTAGAGTCACACCAATGCTGTGATATAAATGTCAGTGTCTTTCTGAAATTTACGGTGAAATCTTATCCTCAGTGTTAACTGAGATGAAACTTTTGAGAAAATCATTAGCTCATGAGAATAGAGCCCTCATAAAGAGTCTGGCATCCTATGAAAGGGGCCTGCATGTCTTGTATACTCCTTTCCACCATGTGTACAGTAAGATTCCACCATTTCTAATGCAGAATATAATACTTCATCACATACTGAATCTGCTGGTACCATGATTTTAAACTTTCCAATATCCAGAGCTGGGAAGTGTAAACTTTTGCTATTTATAAACCTGTCAGCCCACGGTGTTTTCTTACAGTAGCCAAAATAGACATTTCAGAAGAAGATATATCTTCTCAAAGCATAAAAGTCATCTCGAGAATGCATCACTCTCTGCCACTATCTGGCCTTAGAGTATATGTAATTGTGAAGTTTAGCAGATTGCAATGCCTTATGGGTATATTACAGGAAATATTCAAGCTATCAACAGCACAGCAAAAACCAAAATAATACAAACAAACTAAAGGACAAATTGCACGTTCTCCTTGGGCACATGGACTTATTTGAGCCTATGAACCATTTTGAACAGAATGAGGCTAGTGGAGGGACTAAATGGGACCATCTTTATTCAGTCTTGGTTTCAAGGGTTTGTGTGAGTCAGAAAATGTATTAGTGCAAGAAGGTAAGATGTGATTTTGATCAGTGTGTAAAATATCAGCTGTCTTCTGGGCACTTAGATTTTCTTTAATATTTATTTTTTACTGTTTAAGGAATAATATTGATTCATTATTTAGCACATAGTTGTTCTTATCACAATACATGCACTTTTTTGTTTTTATAGACACCTTGAATTATGTAAACTTCTCTAAGAAAATATTTACCAAAGGACCTGCCATGTGTTTTCTTAATAATCTAATTGTCATAATTTGTGCTTTATCAAAGACATCAACATCCTTGCTCTAAACTCATAATTTATGAAGGTAATTTTTCTTGCTCCTCCACCTCTGCCTTCTTTGTGCCCTCATTTCATCTCTGTTGCCAGAGAAATGGCTAGATCCCATTAATGGCTGCAGGTCTTACATAGCTGCTACAAGACAAAAATGGATGCTATTGTTCGTCACACCTTAAAATTACAACTATTGTCAGCTCTAATTACCAAAACTTCTACTTACAGATTCTGTCTTATTTTAAGTAGTACATTTTCTAAAAATCTAACTTTCTTTTCTGTGAGAATGAAGCAGAGGGTGACTGAAACATCCTTAGCTGGCACCTTCCTTGCCATTGTAATCTCACTTCTCAATGACACATAGAAACTGCTGCTTCCAATGGCACAGCCCACACAAACCCACTACATCTGACTATAATTTCTGTACTTTGCTGTAAAAATACACTTTTTCAAAGGTTAGAAACTTCTTGATGATGAAGGTTGTCATTTTAGTATCAAAAACAGCCTTTCCACTGCAAAATTTGGAAGATCTGTAAATAGAAAATAATTTATATCTTTGATACTGAATTGATATCTTTTCTAGTGATGGGTTAGGGCGTATGTAACTATTTTAGCTCTTCTGGGGAGAAAGCAATCTTATTTGTAACATGTGTTGATTTCCAGGGACTCAACGCTGGTACCATGGCTGATCTTGCACTGCCAACACTGTATCTCAGAGCAAAAAACTGGTAACAGCTGAATTTGGCCTCCCACCAGGCAGAATGTGCAAAGAAATCTCAGGATCGTAGCTGTGAATTGACATACAGTAAAGTAACTAGCGGAAGAAGATCATGTTTCAGGCTTTACTGCCTTTGTTGTTAACATAACTTATTTAATTATAGCCTTATATAATTCTATTTCAAATAATTCAAGCATTTAGACACTAGCTCACAGCATTCTTTAAAAGTTACAATTGGTTCTTGGAAGTTGCTGCAAGCCATTTTCATCATTTAAAGACTTTTTTGTCTCTTCCAGTACTGGTCCTACACAGGACCATTGGAGAAAGCAAGTAATATATGCCCTGTTGGTAAATAGCACACCTAAACCATTGTGCTCAATAATTTATACACTTCATAAAATATGTTATCTGTTTTATATTATAGATAGCACCAAGTATTATGTTAAATATCAGGTAATTTATACATATTGCCCCATTTCATGTTAAGTTTTAAAATGAGCAATTATATACATTTTACTAATAAGAAGCCTGTGATTCACACAGAGAGCAAAGCTCACTCCCTTAAAGATGTATCTTATTATATTAGTAAGCAAGTATCTTAGATAACTGTCTATTGCTGTGACAGAGTTGATGATTAATAGCCATCCGAGTTGGAAAGCATTTTAGGTTACAATTGTAGTTCACCATGAAAGTAAATACGAACTGGAATTGTCATAGGGACCATAGAGGAGTGCTGTTTCCTGACTTGTTCCTCCAGACTTTCCAAGTTTGCTTTCTTACCTATCCCAGGACTGCCTGTTCAGGAGTGGCTCCACCCACAATGCCCCAAGCCCTCCCATCACAAGTTTGCAACTAGGCCAATTCTAATGAGTTATTTTCTCAATCGTAGTTCCCTTTTCCAGATGACTCTAGCTTGTGTAAAGTTAACATAACTAATCACACAAATGACACCTTGCCAACTTACACAAGTATAGCCTTTCCATTTTTGTTTATCCATATTTCATATTAGTATTAATATGAAAATATAAAACATTCCAACTTTTAAAAGTCTCACAGTCTTAAAAAAATTAAACACTTTAAAATTTCAGTTCCTGAAACATAGAAAGTCTATCTAAATTTCAAAACCTCTATAGTGGGCTCCTATAATATTAAAAAATAATAACAGGGCATAGCTGCAATAAAATCAAAGTAAAACCAAACTCCAGGAGTATAAACTAAAACCTAAATTTCAATGCCCCATATCTGGGATTCACTTGGGATCTTCTGGGCTCCAAAGGGCTTGGGCAGCTCCATAGTTGAGGCTCTGTCATTCACACATAATTCATGTCACAGGTTCAGACAGGCCCTACCCCAAAACTATGCTGTCCTTGGCAGTTATGCCATGGTCTGGCATCTTTGCCATGCTCCACAGGCTCTAACTTCATCAAGACTTCCTTGACTCTTTTAAGGGACTCAGTCACAGTGCCACATAGTGCCAAACCTCAGACTCTCTCCAGGGTGCCTTCAATTCTAGGAATTCCCTGCAAACTTAGGCTACACTATTACCACTGCAGAAAAACCAATATAGGAAGTATTTGGAAAAGGGTTAATGGTTACTGGTTCTCTGGTGCATTATATATTGATCTTTGACAATTTATCTTTAAGGTAAATTTGTTAAGTTGTTTTTACTGCTAGTTTTTACAAACTATGAGCGATAGAATTAAAGAATATAGAGTAATATCCTCAAATTTAGATTATAAGTATGAAAAACTGTTCCCGTTTGAATTCTACTTTCTGTCTATCACAATATACTCCTGCCTCAACCTCAGCATGCTCCTTTATTGAGGATGCACTAGTTTGGTTTACTGAGTGTCTTAGTCAGGGTTCTATTGCTGTAAAGAGACACCATGACTATGTCAACTCTTAGAAAGGAAAAATTTAGAGGTTTAATCCATTTTAATTATGGCAGGAAGCATGGTGCCATACAGGTATACATGGTGCTGGCGAGGTAGCTGAGAATTCTACATCTGGATCTTCAGGCAACAAGAAGAGAGAGAGCAAGAAACTGGACCTGGTTTGAGCTTTCGAAGCATCAAAAGCCATTCCCAGTGACACACTTCGCTCAACAAGGCCACATCTCCTAATTGTGCCACTTCCTATGAGCCTATGGAAGCTATTTTCATCCAAACCACCACACTGAGTCACATCCAAGGTTTAAAATTAGAGTGCTATTTCTCCTTATTTATATATTAGAATGTATAAAACAGAAAAGGAATTGCTCAAGAATAACCATAACCCTAAAATATCAGTCAAGTGCTCTGAGCTGGGAGAGGTCATGGTTTTAATAATATGAATCTCATAATACTTTGTTGGCAATATTTATTTTTCTACTCAGCAAAGTGAGTGCAGTATTTGAAAAATCTTAGCCTTTCTGAGGAGAAGAGAGAGTTGAGCTGAAATCTACTTGGTTTTATTCATCTTTACTAAGGCAGATCTCCGTTCTATACTAGGAAATAGCTCACCATAGTTCTAAGTTAATGTAGGTCATACATGTATTTCAAAAGGCAGGAATAACCATTCATTTCAAACATAGAGGAGTAAATGAATGTCTCCATGACTGATTGGTTTGAACAACATGCCTATCCCAGAGCAAATAAATTACTGTCATTAATTAGGCCTAAATGATTTTCTTATTACTCTGATCAGGGTTAAGAAATCAAGTACTAGATAAGAAAAGTTGGGCCTAATAATAATGTATAAAAATTAAATACTATTTAAAATATTTGATGAATAATTCACAACAATAGCTACAAGAATATTATAATAAATTTTAGTAATAAATAATTTTACTTTATTTGTTTAGTGCTTTCAATATTTTCATGTCCAGGAGAGGAAATATTAGTGTAACAGTGTTTGTTGATGTTGACTAAAGAAACAAAACAAATCAACAGAAAATATTATCTATTGTGAAGACTATTATAGTGTTTTATCTCTTCTTAGGTTCCCATAATTTGAAGTCAAAAATAAAGAATTTCCTAGAGAGTTGATAAATAGAGATCTTCTTAGCACAATGTCTTCACAAATCCTGCATGTCACCTCGTAGTGTTTTTCTATGCATCCACACACAGGAGAAGGAATTTTAAGCCTCAGTGAGTAACCTTCAGCTTCAGTCTGACCCCTTTGAACTACTTCCAATGCTTGCTCTTACAAGTCTTCTAAACAGAGAGCAATATATTAAAGTGGACAGTAGAATGGGTGAAGTCTTGATCCTCTTGAAGATCCAGAGTGGCAAAATGTCTCCTGATCATGTAAGCATAAGAAAACAAGCATATATAGAGTTGTCACATTGGCAAGGTGTAATATACAAGCTGACACCTTATTGATATGAAACTTACCATATACCAAGTGAATATGAAGTAGATGGTATCTTCCTCATAATATCTTCAGCACTTTCTACACAAGACACCAGATTTCTGGTGATTTTTTTTTTTTTTGCAAAGATGTGAAAGATAAAGTAGCTGAAAGAATATAGGACAGAAAAATCATCCTTGAAGAAGGTAACATAGTCTCTGATGCTTGGGCTGAAAACATTGCCCTTTGTTTGTGAGGTGTTAGAGCCTTCCATTTTTACAAGCTTCCTGTGGGGTAATGGCTTACACAGTATGACTCATACTAAGCTCAAAGCACCTAAAGTAATATGTTTTTTTTTTTTTGTGTGTGTGTGTATTCCAAAAAGATTAGCAGAAATATAATCAAAACACTTCAGGGATGAAGTGTGTTAGTTATGTTCCCACGTGTTATGTGGTCATAATTTCCTTATCTGTTGCTTACAAACTTAAAAGAAAAATGCAGGCAGACAACTACTGTTGGCTATGTGTCTAGTACCCACAGAGAACTAGAGCTTCCAGAAAGAGGAGTCTGTACCCATACCACCAAATGAAATGAGGATCTTCTATTTTTGATTTGGCCAAGTAGATGGCTATGCAATATCTTGGACTTCCCATTCTCAAGATTTCTGAGATGAAATGGTGAACGAAAGAATATGATAAGAAGCAATTTCCAGATTCCTACATAGTCCTTCTTATTCCTGACAAGGTGAGAAGGCAAGAGATACATTTAATACTGTCTCTGGGAGGGCGCTGATCTTATTTATGGATGATGTCTTAGATTGCATAAAATCCAAGTGAGAAGAGATTTTGTCATCTAAGTATTATATCCTGCAAACATTGTTGACCTACCTTATTGTCAGACCACTTTCTTTCTATATATGTTTATTCGGGTCATGTGTCTACAAAACTTATTGCAATACAAGTTTCATTTCCAACTTAGCCTCTGCAGAGTCCCATTTAAATGGAGAGAAAGAACATACTAATCTTTTAACTAAAAACTAACTTGGAGCCAATCAGCGTTAGCAACTCCAAAGCTCTGTGATCCTTTTAGAAAGGTATTCCTCCTTTCTACATGGTTATAGGTTACTCTGGGGGAAAAAATAGTCCATAGTTGTATAATCACTGTAGCATTTTCTAGTTTATCCCAACTCTTGCTCATTGAAGGAAACCTTGGATTTTACATTGATTCAGATGTGAGCAGTGTCTGAAAAGCCATGATATCTCACCTTGTTCATTCAGGGGACAAAGACACAAAGCAGTTCAGTGAGACTGAGTGGAAAGTTTGAATAAACACAGGCTAATTTTCAACTATTCAAGTGATTAAAACAAAGGGCATAAGGTCTCAATTGTCATGTTACTTGGATTTAGTTGTTATGATTATTGCTGGGAGAAACAGCTGATACTATACAAACATTGGTGGCTCTTCGGTAGCATCCCTCAGTATTGTAATGCCCTGAGCTAAAGCTGATGGAAAACCACAGCACTCCAATAACCCAACTCTACCAGCTCAAATACTTTACAATGACTCTTAGGTACATGGCAAGAATGTGAAAATACTGTACAGATGAAGGAAATATGGTATATCTAAGTACTAAGAAAACTTAAAATACCACCTTCTGCCTTGTAGAAACAATACCATAATTATCAGTTATTTCTATGTATGTGTATTCATATGTCAATACAAATGTTTCCTCTTCTCTTTACCCTTCTATTTTACATGGGTTGTATTTTAAATGCATAACTTTATAGTTTATCCATATATTCTAGAACATCAAAAAATTCTGATTGAAAAGGGAAGAGATGAATACTTGCTAGCAGTGAATAGAAAGGGTAGGTGTGACACCCGTTTTGTTACCACTTTTTTCATGTAGTTAGCTAAACACAGTAGATACAACACATCAGTTATCTTTATTGTTCAGAAACCTTAGTGTAAAGAAGGACAGATACACTCTACTACTAAGTAGGCAATGAATTCATCTTTTTATGCATGCTCCTTTAGTTCAGAGGCTGTGTAGTTAAAACATATTTCTCAGCCTCTTGCATCTCAGATTAAAGTGTGGCATGGGTTTAGCAAGGCATTTGCACTCCCAGAGTGAGACTATACTTCTGAGATTCCTACTGTGGGACTCTGACATTTTTCTGTTACAGAAAATAGTACTAGAATTTCCATATACCTAGGAAACAGGTGCCAGGAGCATCAGAGATGAAGGGAGGATTCTTTTGTTCCCTGTGTGATCTTGAAGTTGCCCTCTGGCTCTCTAGGAAGAGCTAGGCCACTAATGTCTTAGCATATGGACCACAGCCATTGTGCTATTTTTTAGCTAAAGAGCAGTGTGGCGGCTTCCTACTCTCTCTGACTTTCATCTTTTAGAGACATTTGGGTTTCTGAAACTGCAGTATAGAGTCCATTTTCAATGCTGTGTAAGCAACTAATTCCATATATGGATTCTCTTCATTCCTAAAACCTGCCACTAAATTTTAAATGGAGTTTCAACTTAGCTTCACAGTGATGAACTTTCTTATAGACAGGTGTTATATTCAAGTTCTCTTTTTCCTTTCTTTTAATTATTTTTTAGTTTTCTAAAACTTCACATATGAATACTATATTTACATTATTTCAAACCCTTCAACTTACCCACACCTTCCAATTCCTCAAGTTCATGATATGTGTGTACATACTTATTTAATGTATATGTATGTGTACATATGTATATGGCTGTGTGTGTGTGTGCATAAGTGCACACATGAACTGAACCCAAGTCCTACTGATTCTATTTAGTGCTGATCATGTGTGCATGTGCTAAAGACTGACCACTTAGAATTGTACACCTGTCAGGGGCTCATTGCTAGGGAAAATTAACTCTGCATCTTTCATCAGAATTTGTTGCTTGTAGTTTTTCATTTAGGGATGGGGCCTCATTAAATTTCCCCAATCCAAGTTGGTTTCATTGGCTGGTGTGGTCAGTACAGAAGTCTTGCTTATGTAGTCATACTTTTGTGATTTTATGAGTACAGCATCTCAAGCAGGACTAGATCACATGATCTCACACCTGGTACCAAGGCTTTTGCAGTCTTTTTCCTATTTCATTATTTTCTCTGAGCCTTGCTTGTACAAGTTGCACTGTCAATGCCCCTGTTGGGGCTGGGCTCCCACAGTTCCTTATTCTCTGAATTTTGATCAGCTATGGACTTTTGCAATAACTCATTCAGATGTAAGGTAGAAGCTCAATTCTTATTCATGTAACAGATACTCAATACAAGTTTATTGCTTGAAATTTTTTCTCCAATAGTGGTTAAACATGTGACTCAAAGAGTAAAACCAAACATATAGTTCTTTTTCACAAAAGAAATTTCTGGGGATCTAAAATGAAACAGAATCACAAATCTTCAGAAATTTCTATTTTTTGGTTACCAGTCCCTCTCATGTGTGATTTTTGTTCCACCAGCAAAATCTTAGACATATAGAAGCTAAAATTATATCTGAGTCTGAGACTTCCTTTGGGTACACATCACCCCTTTGAGAAAGACATGCATCCACCCAAGTGTGACTGAGGACCTTCTTGTGCCCTGATATGTGATCAGACTAGATCTTCCACTCCTACAATGATCCAGTGGTTTTCAGAGAGAATTCAGACTTCCTTGAGTAACAGTGATATTTGCAAAAAAGTTATCGTTTGGGATGCCAACTTTTAATATTGCTTTTCCATATGGTAAAATTTTACATGCCTAATGGGTTCCAAAGACTTCTCATTTTTCTTGAGTTGTTTTTCTTAGGGCAAACCAAATGGGAATAAATGGAAAAAAATTAATCTAAAATTACCAAAATGAGCAGATGAATGCAATTCAGTGTTGAGCCGATTTTTCTGGTGCCCCTGAGAAGATTTTCTCCAAAGAGGAAAGAATGTTCAGAGATTTTTATTTTATTTAAAACATACATATTCAACTAATGATATCTTAGATTCAGAAGATCTAGTTATCCCATAATTTATTAACTTTAACTCCTAAATGCTGTCACTTTACATGTAGCAATTTAAAAAATAAAACCACTTGGTTTTAAAAGTTTCTTTTGTAAAATGGCAGTTCAAAAATATAAAATTGCATTGTACATTTCATTTTCTTTTCAAGTCTGTCTCACTTCTTAAACACAATATCCTATTATATTAAATTATAGTTCAAAGTCTAATAATTCTGTGAGCATTGTAGAGCTTCACACAATATGTTTTGAAACAATCCATAAAATAAACATTTCCACCTATAATCACAAGCATTAAATAGTTATTGTGATTATGTACTTTAATTTGAATTTACAGGGTGCTTATTTTAATGGGCACCAATTCATTTAAAGCTTCTGAAAAGCTGTGACATGCAAACCTTTAAATATCCCCCTCCCTTTTTTTAGCATAGAAGTAAGTACAGTGTGGCTCTCTGGAGCAATTTTCTGCTCACTATCAAGTCTTTGTGAGGTTGGACATTACTTTCACAGAAAATAATAACCATTTAGATTGAGGAGCATGTCTGTCTTCATATCAACATATTTTTGTCTGTTTGTATGTTGTTTTTTTCAGAATTTGGGTAAAAGCAGAAAAAATTTACAGATCACTACAGACAGAGCCTTGTCATGTTAAGAGTTGTATTTTCAACATGTACGAAACTGTGAAGAACTAGAGTGCTCCTGTAACACTTCCTGGAAAATGTGATAGCTATTCTCTATGGGTTCTGTAACTTCAGGTGATTATTATATAGACTCCATCCTTTTAGTCAATTGAACTCACCATTTAAATGCAGTGTAGATGAAAATTCTCAATTCATGCTTACTACACTGAATACTTCTTCTCGTCTGTTAAAGCAACAACAATAAATAGATGACACGTAGATGATAGATAGATAAATAGATAGATATAGGTAGATAGACAGACAGATAGATAAACAAACTAACTCCAATTGTCTAATAATAAAGCATAGAAAGTAACAGGAATCTTAATTCTGGCAAAAATCAGTTTTCATATGGGGAGCATTTGACAGTAAAATGTAGACAGTCTAGAATATTTTTGGCCTCCTAGTCCTTTAGACAAATGATTTTGGCCCTTGCTGTTGTATGAGTGTTTATTAAAAGGTGGCATTATTTTCTTCCAATATTAGAATTAATGAATAACGTCCAGAAGTAAACTCCTTGTCAAAAAGATCCATCTAGGAAAAACAAGTTGTGAGTTATGTGACCAGACCTCTGGTAAGAGGCTCAAGTGGAAAGGGCAGTGGACAAGTTCTGAATGACAGTCTAAGTATTTATTAATGAATGAACTTGACAAGACCCTTAACCATTCTTACCTCTTCTTCCCAGGATCCAACATTTCTGCTTTGTGAGAAATTTATGAAACTACAAAGACAGAATTCAAGGGCATGGATCTGAGATGTGAGAAATGCCAAAGGTGCTCTCTTTAAACTCCTGTAAGATACTGATTTCTCATTCTTCACCTACATACAGCTCCTAAGTTTCTACAATGGTCATAATGCCCTAAATGGTTCCAGAAAAAGGGTTTCAGGACTCCAGTATGGTGTCAAAAGGTAAACCACAGACTTACATATTTTACATTCCAAAGGCCCAAAAGAAAAAGTTTTAGGGAGCTATTCTTATGTGTGCCTTCCTTGAAATAAAAGAGTGAAATAAAATCACAGGTCTGCCATAGAACTTGTCAGCAAGATTCTCAGCTAACAAATATCCCCATGCCTTTTACTTATGTTTGGTCTCTAGCTTGAGTGCTTGCTCAAATCAAGGTGTCAGAGAAAAAACTTAAATAATTAAATCATAAGGCAAATCCAATAAAAAAAAAACAAACTTCACTCTAGGAGCAATTTAAAATGAAAGGATGTTTAAGGCTGGCAAGATGTCTCAATAGGTGGAAGCACTTTTGCTGTGAACCTGAAAGTCTGAGCTTTTTCCCCCAAAACTTACAAGGTCAAAGGAAAGGACTGTCTCCCCAAACAAATCTACCAATGTTGCATGATAACAATCCACTTGGTAAGTGCTTGGAGATAACGATGTCAGTAGTGACATGGTTCATCAGGAGCAAAGGAATTCTTACTCTACACCACTGTGACTTCACAGCTTTGAGATAGACTTAATTTTGATCATGACAGCACTTGAATATTTACAAAACAAGTCACATTACCCAGAATAAAATGATGCCAATGAGAAACTCTTTAGTCCACTCCAAGCATACAATAAAGACATTGCAATTTTAAGTTTCTTGCCTATGCTTGTACTGAGCAAACCACATTCTGAATTGAATCAAAGCCAAAGGATGGTAAACTCATTATTTCCAGAATTTCCCCTCATGAATATCGGCCACAGTTTCACGTGAAATAATAAGAAAAAAAGCCAAATTTTGTATTAAAAAATTTCAGCACTCAAATTAACAAATCTCTCACAATTTTCAGAGAGAAAAACTCCAAGCAGCTCAGAAAGATTATGAGGCTCATGTGAGTGATTTTTCAGGCTTGCAGAAGAGTCCTAAGAAACACAGAAAGCCACACAATCACAAAACAAACAACCAAAAAACAACAACAAAAATTTTATGACAACGGTTTAAATGAAAAAAAAAATAAACAAAACTATTTGTTCATTTATGCATAGTTTAGAATTTAATGTACTATGGGGATATTTTTCTATTTAAAGTCTTACCATTTACAAGTACACATAGGAACTGAGGGGGTAGAAACAATAGAGGGATAACATGGGGGCCCTTCTGAGTAAACATTAAGACACAAAGGTTATATCTCCATGTATTGGGGGAAATTGAGTAGCTAGTAAGATCCCTTTTTGGGGGGTCTGAAAAAGAGGAAATGGGGAAGAAAGAGGGTTAGTTACGAAGGAGAAATGTCAGCCCATGAATGTTAAAATGTAGAGGAAAGTGTAGGCGGGCAGTAAAACGGAACTGCTCTTCAGGAAAGAAGCCTTCCTTAGAAAGTTTATCATAGGAAGCCAGATGATTGTCCTGAGTTCTTTTCCCAGCTGTAACTATCCTTGCAAAAAACACTGCTCTATCTCTCTCTAGTGGGCAATGTTGCTTATTAGGCTCCTCTCCCCTATTTCTGAAGACTAACTTCAAAACTATGTAGTGTCCATGTAATTTGTGTATCAGAGAACAAATAAAATTTCATTAGTCTCTGTCTGATCCTCATAATCTTCCCTCTCTGAGATAGGTGGTCAAATAAAAGGGAGCACCAGGGGTACATAAGAATCAGACTGTCCCCGTTAGAAGTATTCCATAAATGCAGCCATTCATCTGGAATACATACAGGGAGCTTTTGATTTTCACTTCGAAAATTCAGTTGTTACTAGGAAACCATCTCATCTCCTGAACAAAGCTTACGTGGGTAGATGATTTCTAAGGACCTGGGATTCAAGAGAGAAAAACAAAAACTAGTAATAGCATAATTCTATGTGTCATTATAAGGACTATAAACTTTTCTTGGATTCTGGAGAATAGCAGGGTGGGACTGTGTCCTCTGTCACTCTTGTCATAGAAGCCTTCATGTTGATACTGAACATATGGCCTTTTGGAAAGGCTGCTCTATCTGAAAACTTGCCCCTTAAGCCTCCAAAGAACATTAAGTCTTAAGAAACAAAAAGAGTCCCTAAGTTCTAGTACTCCAGATCATTTGTGCTGTGTTCAAAATCTTGACATCTAAACTGTTTTAGAAACTAAACTAGAATGAACTTTTGGTTAGCAACAAGTTTTGCTTATTGATGTATTAGTTTGGTTGGAGGAGGAGGTATGATTAACTAATCAGAGTATCAGTCACTCCAAATGCGTCACTGAGTCCTTGGACAGACAAGCATCTGGTTGACCAGAGAAGAACAATGTCAGAATCACAGCATCATTTTCTCCCTCCTACTCCTCCTCCTCTCTACCTCTCTTTTTCCTCCCTCTCACTTTCAATTTTCTTTTTATGCCTATGTATAAAGTGTCTATAGGGGTAGTGTGAAAGATAGAGCATTAAGAATTCGATTAGAGATATGAATTTGCTAGACTGGTATGGCATACAGGCAGTGGGAACTTGGTTCAAACAAAGGATCACATAATAAATGAGAAACAATGATCTGTAAGTAGCAGAGAGACAAAGGTCAACTCTCACATCCCTGAAAGAATGCTAGAGTGGTGAATGTAGAGTGTAATGACAGGAAATCACCTGCACGGTTTATCCAGTGACTACTGAAGGCAAAGTATGAAAGACAAGAGGGAAAGATGGTTTGGGAATCAGCAGAGAAGCTATTTTGACAGTAGTAACATTCGTCCCTGAACCAATAATTCGATCTTAGATACAGAGTTGGGAGGTGATTGTTATGATCTAAAGTATGAATTTAATGCAATATGAAATAGTAAAGGACAATGACAGCTGAACTTCTATGGGCAAGTGAGATCTGGCTCCATGAGAACTGTCACAAGCATCCTGAGCCTGGCAACAGAGTTTGCCCTTTTGAGGGGTGTTGTGCAGAATCTGAAGTGCTTCAGTCTAATAAGAGGAGTGATATGTAGATAAGGACAAAATGATGATGGCCTTAACAGTAAGCCCTTGGCATCTTAGAGTACATGATTCACACTCTCAAGATCTTTTGCTCAGAGAGATGAGAAATTAACATCAAAACATTTCAAATTTATTCACGGTTTGAGAAAATTATACAATGAATGCCTTCGGACATGTGATGAAATGTCAAAGGTTTGATATTCATTGCCAGGCTTGCACATGTGATTTCTATTTACAAACTGGATTCTAAAGTAAACTCAACAAAATAATTTCATACAGAAATTTTCACATTGATCTTCAAAAATAGGATTTTTTTTAAATCAAAATAATATTAATCCCAGGACTAGCTAGAGATAGGGCTCAGCAGTAAAAAGTACTTGCGGCTCTTGCTGAGGATCTAGGTTTGGTTCCCAGTACCCGAGAACTCACAACTACATATAATTCCAGTTCTAGGGGATTTAACACCTTCTGACCTCTCTGAGTACCAGGTGCACATGTGGTACACACATATACATGCAGGTAAAAACAGTCAAACACATGAAATAAAAAGAAACCTTTGAAAAATATGCATATATAATATCCCATCTAAAATGTTGACCAATTATAGTGCAAAATTTTGTGGTAAGAGAACTTGAGAATGCAAAAAAATCCCCAGAAAGGACTGAGTGACTCAAACTATAAAATATGACCATCAGAGTGATCTTCTTTTGTCCTTGGATGGAGTCTTGGAGTGAAGTCTAGCAAGAAGACACAGGTGTTTGATTTAGATAACTTGTTCTGAGGGTGTATTAGCAATAAGTGAATGAATTTATATTCACTTAGTAGATAATAGTCTTGGTTTTCTATGTTGATATGAAGGAAAAGCTATTTCAGGTTTTGCTTTAGTAAGGCTCTTTTATATTGCTCTCATAAAGACTGTTTTGCGGCATTGTTTATAATGTTTCAGTTGGTAATCACATTTCTTCATGTTAATTCAATCTTCTCTAAGAAAAAAGTGTATGATTCTTCAGGATTGACCCCGCAAGACCACTCAGCCATGCACATGTCACAGAGCTTGTCCGTTTGGTAAGCAAGCAGTTCTATCAGGCAGGATTCAATAAACATCAAACCTCAAAGAAACTACCAGGTGTGTTGGGTTTTGTTGTTGTTATTTTTTCAAGCAACATTAATTTACCTCCTTACTAACCTAGGACTGAAGATTTAAAATTAAATTGCTTGGCTTGTAAGGTGGATTTCCTGTAGGCCTCCCTCCTTGGCCAGCATGCAGTGTGCATCCCAGGGTCTTTCCTATCTGTGTGCTCTCATAGATCTCCTCCCTCCAAGAATACCAAACTGGTGCCTTTGGGCCTGACCTTTATTACTCCATTTGACCTCAATTGTTTCTGTGTTGGTTATTTTTCCTGTTGTTGCAACAAAATACCTGACCAAAGTATCCCATGTGTAGATACAGTCCAGCAAGGCAGAGAAGTCCTAGAGGCAGGGCAGGTCACATGGCACCCCCAGGCAGCAAGTAGAGCGATGATTACTCCTGTTCAGCTCCCTCTCTCCTCTCTGATTTGGTTCCCAGCCCATGGAATGGCACTGGTTACAGTTAGTCATTCTTCTTATCTCAGTTAACCTCTAGGCAATCCCTTATCAGTGTGCCCTGAAACTGTTCCCATGGTGATTATAAATCCATCAGGTTGGTGATCAGTGTGTGTTGGGTTTTGTTGGGAGACCCCACAGCCTACCTCTAGCATCACTGCTGACTACAGAAGCTATTATCATCTTAATCAGGAAAGGTCTTGTGGCAAGTACATTGTACCCTTACAATGTACTTAATCTTGATTAGCCTATCTTCAGATGCAATCACATCAAATTTGTAGATTTGGAGGAAAAGCACAATTTAGCTCCAAATCCCTGAGGGGAACAATTTGTCATTGTCCCTCTACAATGAAAACATAACATCTGATCTTCTAATTATCTTTGTTGTTATAATTTCATCCTCCTGTTGTCTTTTAAATGATCTCATTAGTCAAAGGTTTGAGGTTATATTTAAGAACACTATAATGTATTTTAATATTATTTTTTGCTAAAGCTTTTTTTTTTTTTTCGTTAAGAATTGTTTTCATTCTCTTAGGGATCACAAATTACCAAATGCTTTCTTTCACCTCTCTGGTCCAATCACTAACCCAATCACTGAGAATGGATCATTATGTTATCTGGTAACTTGCCACAAGACCTTCCCTGATTAAGATGATAATAGCTTCTGTAGTCAGCAGTGATGCTAGAGGAAGGCTATGGGGTCTCCATGGCTCACAAGCTCCATTTGTCCAACATTGTGAAACATTCAATTTCCAACTTATAATGGAAGCAAACCAACTTCAAACTGGCTCACTCAGGATAACTTTCTACTTTGCTAGCCTTATTTACCAAACACTTTGAAAAGTTGTTTTGCCTTTACTCACAGGATAGTGTCTCTAACTTACCTTTAGCTTGGAATAAGAAAATGACATTTATTTAATGAACGAGAAAACTGAGGCTCCATGAATGTATTAGTTGCCTCCAAATGCTATCTAAAATGCCATATGGAATTGCCCCATCCTCTTGTTTTCTTTAAGCATGGAAGAGCTATGGCAGCAAGGAGGATCTGGATTTAGTGAGGGGGACAATCTTAGACAAGATGGCCATTTTCTTCTGGCTCTGTTTGTAGAGTCAGATGGAGCAAACTCAATAGAGCTCTGTCCATAAAATCACTGGTATGGTTCACTATCTACATCACACATTGCTTCTACCTTGTTGTCCTGCTTCTCAACTATTTTTATGAGGTATTCCACCCCTTCATCTTGAATAGCAGGCCTATGTTTCCCTGGAGACAGCCTCTTTTAAGCTGTAAAATTCTGTGTGATCCAACAAAAGAACTAACATAAGCTAGGCGATTCTGAACAATTAATTTTCTCATGCAATCCTATTTCTAATTTATAATGGAAGCAAACCAACTTCAAACTGGCTCACTCAGGATAACTTTCTATTTTGCTAGCCTTATTTACCAAACACTTTGAAAAGTTGTTTTGCCTTTACTCACAGGATAGTGTCTCTAACTTACCTTTAGCTTTACAGGCTTCATATAGTGGACTTCCAGCCAGAATGATACATGAAACATTCCAGGAATAAAATTTTTATGAGTTTTAAATAATATACTATTCTGAGTACAATAAAGCCTTATTTCTGATATTACATTTTGAATCTTCTCTTTATGCAGGATATTGAGACTATATACTTTACACCTCTCTCTTCACTTTCTTAGCTGTCTCAGTTATGGGCTGCATTCCTATTTCAGCTCATGTGTTTATGATCCTTACATGGTAACCAACACTGCATCAACATCCCTATGTCTTCATTACACTGCAACTCATGGGGTAGATTCATACTACTTTTCATCATCATGTGAGGTAGAAATTCTGAGGATTGTAAGCTATTTCATTTGATTGATTTTTATTAATATTACTTTAATTATACTACTTTATTTCCATTGTTTATCCTATTATTTGCTATTGTTAACCTTTTACTGGGTGTAATTTATAAATTAAGCTGTATCACTGATATGTATGTTCAAGGAAAGGTGTTAATAAACCTTTCTACTATGAGTTTTAGTCAGTGAGTTCTCTACAGATGAAGTATAACTATTATACACAAAACAATATTGTCCATTTTAAACCTTGTTTCTAGGTTTTATCATTGTATATATTTTAAATTGAGTCAAGCACTCAAGCATTTAGTCAATTTTTCTAACTCTTATATAATGAAGCAAAGACTTTTGCCAGAATTTAACATCAACCTGTCCAGGTTATTAACTGATTGACACAGCATATGTCTGCTGATTTCTCACGAAGATACTGTGGGGTAACATCAATAATAATATATTTAATATTGTGATTCCACTTAAATTCTTATAATTCTATGTGGGGTTAGGTTGATATTAATTTACCCAGCTCTTCAAAAACCCTTTTTAGTGTTTGCTGTGGAAAATAGTGAAGAATTAAAAAACATCATTCTCATGAAACAGAATTTCTGTTTCATTTGTTTAAAGATGTTGCAGACCCTTAGATCGGTAGGAATAGAATGTACATTTGAGTTGATGGATTACTAGAAGATTCCCTCAGTAAAATACTTGTCACTGAAGCTACAACTCAAATACAGCCAGTCTGGGCTGTCCTATAGAACTGGGCACAGATTCAAATCTAGACTTAATCAGTTTACTGCTGGAATATTTTTAAGTATTGAAAAATGCTTCTGGGTTGGAGAGATGGCTCAGAGGTTAAGAACACTGACTGTTCTTCCAGAGGTCCTGAGTTCAATTCCCAGCAACCACATGGTGGCTCACAACCATCTATGATGACATCTGGTGCCCTCTTCTGTATACTGTATACATAATAAATAAATCTTTAAAAAAAAAGAAAGAAAAATGCTTCTGATATTATTAAATCATAAATAATAAATTAGACACAACCAATACTAATCTCATCCAGCCTATTTGAGTTTTTCTTTATTAACAGAGCATAAAAGAAGGGTGCTATTGAGAAGCTAAAATCATGAGAAGAAATATCAGAAGAAAATTTTAGATAAGAGTCAAATACATACAGTCTTTAGTCACATGGGCAAACTGACATTCAAAATGGTGAGAGATAGAAAATCATTTGATAAACATGTCTCTCCTCCACAAAAGCCATTGTACAATGCCACAAACAAGAAGTTTTGAATTAATAACAAAGCTCTGAGCATGCACACACTTTTTATTTTCATGACGAATACAACTATGATAAAAATAGAAACATTACTTGGGAGAACTAAAATGTTTTAATCAGAAAAGCATTTTCTCTGGCTCATGATTCATAGACCTATTTTATGCAAAATGAACAGAGCAAAAAATTTACTGGAAGAACAGCTTCCTCTTTAATCACTACGGCCAACAACAGTCTCAGTACCTGTCGCTACATCATTGTAGCTACCATATAATGTTTCTGTTGATAGCATCTTAAAGCTGAAAGTTTGTCTAATCTCATTATAATATTCAGGAACACATTTGGTATTTTATCCAACATTCGGAACATCTTTGTGTTTAAAGAAGAGGCCATCAGCTGAAGCAAATAATAACTTTGCACACATAAATTGTGTGTTTGTAATTCTTGGTTTTTTGTTAAGATAAAGGTGAGCTACATCTTGAGATTTTCAACCTGAATTGTAGCATCACTAAATTAGGTGTAAGGAAGTATCCTAGCCTAGTGCAATAACCATCACAGGACTCTTATGTTAACACTCCATCTTTTAGAAAATTCTGTCTTCTGCACCAAGGCTGCAGAAAAACACAATGCCATGTTTTTACCTTAGTGATATTGTCAGAAGTCCAAGGATAAGAGAGAAAATTGAGGACAACACAGCAACTTTCCCTCACTGGAAAGAAAAACATTGATTCTTCTCTAAATTTGCATTTTAAAACTCCATTTGTGGAAAAAAAAACCTACTTATATTTCGACGTGTTTATTTTGCAAAAGCCAAATGCAAAGCATCTTTAGGTCAGCCTTGATGTTCCTGTCTCTTTCAGCTATCAAACATAAGATAAAATTTGAGGGATGAGGTTTCTGCAGGCAAAACAGGACTCTGCTTCTGAGGCAGAATTAGGTAGTTCATGACACTTTTCAGTAATCATTTCTTGGAAAAATGAGCAAGTCTGAAATGTTCTAGGCCATCACAATCCAGCCCACTAGCACAGATTTCTTTCACATACATTCAGGCAAGAGCAACTCCAGAATCCCAGGGACCTCCCTTCCTACTTCAGAAAAGAAGAGAGGGATGAATTACAGCCACCACAGCTGCTCTTGGGCTATAGTAGTTACTCATTGTTTCCTTTCCCACGATTGAATTTCAATTCTTTTATTCTCAGCTGCCGAGGTTGCTGAAGCATGGCCTGAATTCTCACCACTCCTCTCCTCACGTCTGACTGTCCTGCAGAGTCTGTCTATTATGCTCAGAAATAGTCAGGAAAATATGAAGAGGCTACAAGTAGATCACATGAGTACTAAGTATTTCTCTTGGCTCCTAGATTTTTTTCTTTGTGTGTGTGTGTGTGTGTAAGAGACAGAATGTCTGTGAGTGCTGTATGTGTATGTATGAGTCATGTACATATGGATGGATGTTTGTATGCATGTAGTACATGTGTTCATTGTGCAGGTGCATGCACAGGCATGTGTGGATTTTAGAAGAGGACATTATGCACCCTGTTCTATCATTCTCCAGAAAGACAAGCTCTTAAAATATGTCTCTGTCTATGAAAACAAAACAAGCTTTCTAAAGTAGAAGGAGCCCAGGTGCTCACTATGCCCTTGCCTATGAATTCACATGAATACTAATTTCAGATCATGTCTTCTTCCCACAATATGTACAATCTGACCTTGGGAAAGAATCTTTTTCTTTCTTTTATTTTCTGCTACTGACTTTTGGGGTTGTCTCTCAGGGAAGTATAATAGACCTGCCATCAATCTATAGCTCACCCATCTCTACACTGACTCAGATTTGTCTTTCTTCAGTTGTGCACTGATGTGGGGCTATTTCTGGTTCACTGCTGTGGTGCTGTCAATCATCACTGGGTTTGCACCACTGAACCACTTGATGGCCTTACCTAGTTCATAAGGAGCCCTTTATGACTACAGTCACTCAGAGCCCATGCTCAGTAGTGTGATGCCATCTGTACAACAGGTCTTAGTCAGAACCTGTTTTCTAGAGATGGACTCTGGGGGCTTATATACATACACACATATATATATATATGTATATGTATATAAAGTATACTGAAGGTAACTCTAGGAGCTGCCATTAGATGTATGAGGCAAGTAACAAGAAACAGAAAATAAAATATTTTAAAAATGAAATAGCAGCACTGTGTGTAATTGGTGAATAGCCCTACTGGAGAAAGCCATCATCCACCATGAAACACATGCTTTAGAGTGAACTCTCTCAAGGAAGGAGAAAGCCAGCTTGTTTGTACAGCATTAATTCCATGCTTCTCCCACCTTGCCTTGTAGACAAGAGAAGGATCTGTAGAATGTGGAGAAGATTCCTTCCTCCTCACAGAAAAAGATAAGAAGTGGTAGGTGCATACTGAACAGATAAAAGTGATGGGCAGAGTACCAAGAGCATCTAGTATGGTCCCTCTTTCATAACCCCTTTGAGACTACTGATTGTCTATTCCTTCAAGAGGGGCTTGTTCTATTGGAGTTGTGATCCTGGTTGTCATCTTTGCCTCACTGAAGGGATGGCTTTCTTACTTTAAAGCCTGTCTCTAGTTAAGAGATATTTTAAAGTAGCCTTTTCTGTATTAGATTCTGAAGACTCCTGAATATGAATCACACACACAGGTTTTTATTTTAACTACACACAACATCCCAAAATCCTGAGAAGAAATTTCCATTTCCTCAAAAAATGCAGTGCTGCAAGTTTAGGAAAGAAATTTCACTGCACCCAATACAGGGATAGATGGGGACAGATTGAAGAGTGCTCACAGGCTCAAGTGTGAGTAGTCTGCCAATCAGAGTTTTAACCTGAGGATGGAAGGTTTGAATTTAGAACTCTTAGAGTTTAGTTGTAGTATACCAGAAGCCAAACTGAGTTTTGAATAAAGCAGCTCTTTTGCTCATAGCTAGCATCCTTAGCTAATAGGTTCTCTCATCAGTAGAAAGAATTTCTTTATTAGTTAAATGATCCAGCACTGATAGCATAAAATATAAACCCACAGCTCATTTCCAGAAAAAAAAGAACACTGACTCTAAGTGCAGGATTCATTAGCAAAAGACGCTAGCAACCTCAAGTCTGTTTTGATATCAGCATAGAATAGTGGTCTTGGAGCCTCTATGGGTTAAGTCTAAGATATTAGTTGCATGTTATATTATTCTGGCTTTTATGTCCAATTATCAGAAGTAGTGGTGTTGGTTAAAATCTTTACATTTTCTATTTTTTGAGGTAGTGTCTTTCTCTGGTTTGGTGACTAGAAACTTGATATATAGCCCAGGCAGCCTTTGAACTTTTCTTCCTTCTGAGAGTATAAGTAATAGATTTGTGCCCCACATACCCACTTAAATTTTACTTTCTTCCCTCACCCAGGGAAAGGCTGAAAGATTAGGGAGAGAAAACACCACAGTCAATTCTCACCCAGCTATCTTCCAACTTCCTCAGCCTTATTCCTGTTTACTTCTTTGCTGGTTTCCTATTGAGGCTAAATACCTTTCTTGTCAGCTGCATCCCATCCAGGTTAGGATTAAAGGCATGAGCTACTCTATTTCAAAGCCAGCCTTGAACTCACAGAAACCGAGAAAGTTCTGTCTCTGGAGTTATGGGATTAATTGCATAGGTCACCAATCCCCACTTTCCCTGTGCTGGGATTAAAGGTGTGTGCTATTGAATCTCAACTGTCTGTCCTTGTACTCAAGGATCAAGAAATTTCTGAGCTGTCTGCCTAGGATTTGACTGTGTGCTGTCTCTGGATATTTCAGGTTTTTTAAAATACGTACCATATCACCTAAAACCTTGCCTAATACTTTGCTCCCATTTTGTAAGACAGATAAATACCTATGTTCAAACTCTGTAGAAGTCTAAGTCTAATCTTACAAGGAGGTGAATCATTGTAGACACAAAGATTCAAACTCAAAGGACAGAATAGTGAAAACAGCATTGTTCTTTCTTCTTGTGTCTAACTATGAAGAAGATACCTCAGCTACCTCCTTGGAGCGACATCAGAATACTAGGCTTGACATCCAGTCTGTGGGACTTTGTGAACATTGTCTGGTCCTTGAGCCCTGTGATTTATAGTCATTTACTATAGCCAAACATTGACTCTATAGTGTTTACTAGACAATAATTCACATTCCTTAAAGTCATTTTAACACAAGTAGCAGAAAATGAGATACAGAAAGTTAGTTACTGAGATCAAAGTCATAAATAAATTTACTTTAGCTTAGCATACAAAAAGTATTACCTAAGGGCACCATCTTCTTTTATATGTGGCACATTCTTAATTCTTTCCATGACCTATATGTGGTTTCATTCTGAGACATCTGAAGGGTCATAGTGTCTTCAAAAAAGTTCAGAGTCAAGCAGCTGCATCCTCTCTCTGTACCTGGAGGAACTTAAAAGTGTTCAATCTGGGACATAGCAGCAATAATATCTCATGGTCATTACAGAACAATTTCTACTTAAATCATTGTCTTGTTTAGTCCAACAGAAAAACATCATAGGACACATCTGTAATCATGTATTCTAAATGTAACATTAAAAAGAGTACAAAAGTACATGGCAATTCATTTTTATAATAAATTTCTTGTGACATGTCTGAAAACAATCATGTATCATATGTCACCTTCAGCCTTTCCAGTGCTTTCTTTAACCCATGCTTCTTTGTGCATAGTAAGCCAGTTTAGAAATTCACTTTCTAAAAGATACAGAATCCAGAAATAGAAGCTTATGAGATGTCAAGAAAAAATCTGCCCAATACCAAGAATAATTCAAGTTTATCAAAGGCTTCAAAAATCTTGCTTTCATTGAAATAGAGTGTAGCCAGCTCTTGTCTAAAGGTCTCCTTCCTGAAATGAGAAGACAGGTCTTCTAACAGGAAGTCATGTGATGACAGACTCCATCTGCCTGTCCTCAGGCTAGGATCCATTCTTTGTGAACTCTCACAAACACATGCCTTCTAGTTGAGGCATATTTGCTTCATTATGCACACCAGACATGGCAATATTGTAAGACACACTCCTCAAAGGAATTCCCAGGGCATAGGGCATTCTCTTATGTGTTACAAATTCTTAGAGTAAATGAGAAATAATATCAGAGCAACAAAATGGAGTAATTATTTACAAAAGTAAAGTAGTTATGAGAAGAAATTATGTGTCTGTGTGTGTTTGTGCATGCATGCTTGCGTGTGTGTGTGTATGAGAGAGAGAGAGAGAGAGAGAGAGAGAGAGAGAGAGAGAGAGAGAGAGAGAGAGGAGTCTGCAGAGTCTGATTATTATGCTCAGAAATAGTCATCTTTTCTCAAGTGAGACTTGATCTCAGTGGCATTAAGAAGATCAAAGATTTAGAAATTTTAGTATAGAATTGTAGACTAACCTGGGATATAGATTTAATGTATCTCTTTTGAAGTCCAGTCCCAGCTTCTTTCCATCATATACTGTGTATTTGTATGCAGTTTGCTAAATTAACAGCAAAGAAACAAGACCAGCTTGGTGGAGAAGAAAGGGCTCCTGAGACATCTTCTCTAGGATTTACAGGAAAAACAATGCTTGGGCTTTGTTCTGGGGTAGGGGACCATCATCTTTTTATACCCTCTCTATCATCTCCATGGCACGTGGAGAGACAGTTGAAGAGAAGCTATGTTGGACATAGAAGTTGGGTTGTTCTTGGTGGATCTAAAATGTAAAATATGTCTACAATACAGAAGGGGCCACTCTGGAGTGACAGAAGAAAGGCATTTGTGTATATTCTTTGAAACAGATTTTAATTTTGAATCCAAGAGCTTGAATTGATTTTCAACATGTCATGTAATTAATGTTTGGCTCTCTACACATTCTAATTATTTTAAGTAAAGTGCCATAGTGCCAGTTAAATCAACATTATCTTAAAGACATAAGTCTAAATAAATCATTTCAATGGATTATTGATATTTTAGTTATGTCAGGAATAAAGTTAACCAATAATTTTCTGTGTCTCCTAGAAGGTACACAAATTAATAATTAATTTAGGACTAATTAGGATTCCCAACCGATCTCTTCTCATGTTCTATTGATCCTCCTCTACTCTCCCTTGGTCCTACTCTCCCCAGGCACAACACTTAATCTACTTCTGCATCCTGCTATGATCCTTCTCTACTATGCACCCTGCTGATGAATAGATATCCTTCACATTTCAGCCCAAACATCACTTTCCTTCATTTCTGACTGTCAGGGCCTGGAATATCATATCTTCCCATTTTGTTTATTATCAGTTACATTTAAGCATTCAATGCAAAAGCCACCTCTAGGAACAAGTCTTTTTGACCACAACCCCACAAGGTTAATTGCAGCTCTGCTTACTGTCCCTCCTTGCACATTGCTTTACCTTAACAGTACTTATTGCAATTCCCCTGGATGGTCATCAGTTTTCTTTTGAATGCCTCACTGCTTTTGAATGAGTACTCACATGATGAACTTCTCTTCAGGGGTTTGTTCTACACAGTCACTTGATGGTTGCTGAGGAGATGCTTGTAAAATACTTAATATCATTCTTATTATAGTAAGTAACCAGCCATTCAGTAGATCATCCTATAAAAGTAGTAAAATCAGTAGAAATAATCACATAGCTGTCTCACAGTTTTTCATTTTGAATGATAATCTTCAAGCATCTACTCTGAACAAAGCCTCATGTTAAAGAGGGCATGAGTTGAAGCTAAATGAAAATGAGAAGTAGCTCTATCTCTGAAGAGCTATCAAGAATGAGAAGATGGGTGCTGGAGAGATGGCTCAATGTTTAAGGGTACTTGTTGCTTTTGCAAAGGAGCTGCAGTCAGTTCCTAGGACCCACAAGCTAGTGAGGCAGGTATCTGTAACTCCAGTTCCAGTGAACGTAATGATGTCTTCTGGTCTTCATGGCTTCATGAGCAATTGACATGCACATGGTATACACATACACACACACACACACACACACACACACACACACACAGAGAGAGAGAGAGAGAGAGAGAGAGAGAGAGAGAGAGAGAACATTCATAAAATAAAAATAAACAAACCTTTAAAAGATACTATAATAATATAATAATAGGGGAAGCTCTAATTTTAAGTAAAGTTGGTAAGAAATTATACCCATTATAGAGAACTTTAAAACTGTGGCTTGGAATAAAGAAAGGGCTTAAGGGTATATGTGTACTTGTGTGTGTGTGTGTGTGTGTTTGTGTGTGTGTGTATGTGTGTGTAAACAAATAAATCATGCATATGAAAAGAATATTTTAGGGAAACAATTTGTGAAGTGTAGAATAATTGCAGTTTATAATGCAAGTTGAACTGTATTAACCTATTATATTATATTTCTTAAAAGTATGGCACTTTCCTCATTAGTTTTGAATGACTGTTTCACTGCTCCTTGCATATTAAGGGGATGTGACTATCACTAATGGCTAATGTAGAGGAAGAAAAGTGGATTCTGTTCCCCTGGTCCAGATCTTGTGATATCACCAACTTCTTCTTTGTGTTTACTGTATATGTGCTCTGGATGACATTGGATGCTATGCAAGATGTCAAGCTACCAAAACTGTCAAATTGCATGATGCTAAAATATAGTATTTTGAAAGACCACTTGAAAAAAGAAAAGGTCATCAACATGATATTCTAGCTGTCATACAATAAGTTCCAGGGGAGAACTCGGACCTGGAGAAAATATTGATTTTCAGGAACACAGTCTGGAGCCTTCTCCTACCCACAGTGGCATAGCAGAGGCCTAGCTACCCAGATAAGACAAGGTGCCGCTGTGATGGCAAGTTCTGTTTTCTGGCCCAGGAAATTTTGTACATAATTGTGAGAGTATTGACTTACATCACTAAATTTGGGATGATTTGTACATAGTAGCAGGTTATTAGAGAAGGCATTTTCACTAGAGTTAACTCTAAGATTTTTTTTTAACAGACACTTTCTATTTTACTGAAACCCTGACAGTACTACAATTGCTTCTCAGAGAATCAAAGGTGTCATTTTGGAAGACTATTTACTTACTTCCAAAATTCCCCATCTTGTAAGCACATTCCCTTCTCAAAAATATTTTGTGAACTAGGAAACAGAAAGAGGAAGAAGAGAGGGGAGGAAGGGAGGGGGGAGGATGAGAGGAAAGAAAACAGGAAAGAAGGAAAAATTATGTTTGGTATTTTATAATCATGTCTGCACTCAAGCTTGATTAATGCAATTATTTCCATAATGTCTAGACTGAGCACAACATAGCATCTTTTCCCAAAATACCAGTCATAAAAAAGGTGCATCATAAAAATATTAAAAGGGAAATGGCAGAACTCTCTAGGCAATTTGACAGGAAGAGGTGGAAAAACGTTTGACTCATTTTCTTGATGCTCTGCTTCCCCAAGGTGTCTGTTTTAAAGGACACAGAGCTGATGTGGAATCAGCTGGTCCTGTGAGCTGAGAAAATCAATCCACTCATAAAGGGCAACTCCAGCAGACAGAACACATCTGCTATGTGGACTGGTCTCCTGCACTTGCTCTGTCTGCAATATCAACAAGGCTGAGCTTCACTGTATAGTTAATTCACCTGCAAAAATTCATCTCAAATCTGTTTGCTATTTGTGCAGAGTTAGTTTCTATGAGTGAAGCTTCTTAGAAATACCCTGTTCTTTTATGAGAACTGAGTAATAGCTCTGAAACTTCAGCTTGGGATTTTTTTTGTAAAAGTTTTATTGTTAAAAAAAATGTAAATATAATACTAACTGGTCCAGGGCAGTTTGTAGAAATTCTGAATATTTTTCAAGCCGGCAAGTATATACCTGGTATACAGTGAGCTCTGAATCACATACACCCTTTCAGTATTAGCAACAGACAGTGAAGCACAGTCACAGTGTATATTTGCTTTTCTTCTATCTTTAAGAAAGCGCTGTAAATACAGATATAGCCATCTCCCCTAGAAGGGCATATACAAGATAAAATCCCATGCAAGCTTCAAGATTCTGATTCAAACAACAAACTATTCCAGTTAAAAATAAATAAAGCCATTTCTCATCTAGTCTTGCCCAAAGCAAAGTTAAAGAAAATTCCATTCATTAGTATGTGTGGCCTTGACAGTGGAAAGGAGCAGAGGTATGATACGAATACAGAACTGTTGTTTTGATGAGCAATAATGTCCAGACAACAGGGGATGGTGCTATGATAAAGTGGAGCCATTGCATTATGAACATGGGCTTTGGGTAATTTTGTTTATATACCAACATAACATTTAAACCCTAAGCAAAATGAAATAAAGCATTCTTAGATATTTCTGATGTTACCTCTTATTAGGTGATAAACCAACCTTCTCTGTCATTATACCCTTATACTGTGTCCATTCGAACCAGGACAAATGCTATTTTCTCTAGAATTTTCTATGTCGAATAAGTGCTTTAGGTGTTTATATATACAACAGCCAGAACCAAAAAAAAAAAAATGCATGTGCTGTTATATTATACAATCCCCTAAAGAGTCACAGAAAACCTCAGATTAAAAAAAAAATTAATTGGCTGGATGAGGTGGTACATGTATTTAAGCCCAGAACTCTGTGCATTTAAAGGCAATTTGTTCTATATAGTGAGTTCCTGGATAGCCAGTGCCACACAAAGAGATCTGATTTTAAAAAAAATGATAAAAACCCAAAACTTAAAAATAATAGATAAAATACTAGCAGAAGGTGATTGCCTAGACTTAAATATTGTGAATGCCACCCATAGAGCTTGGGAAGAGTCTCAAGGTACAGTCAATGGTTTTTGAATCTTCTATTATGACAGGAGAACTTGAAGTAACCATAACAGATGCTTTTCACACTGGGGTGCCAGCTATAATTGATCACCAAGGGAACTGCCCAAATGATAGACCATTCTGGGTCATTCATGTCAGACGTCTTTTCTGTATCTAAAAACATATCTGCAAATAGTGACCTCTTCCAGAATATAGATTTTCAACAGTAACCTTTGTAATTTTGCTCATAGCTCTCAATGTTTCTCCTTATTAGAAGGTAGGGTAACTGGCAATGCACATGAAGCCCTCATTCTACTTTCTTATCTGGCTGATAAGGTACATACATCCTGTGCATATTGCTTGTCAGACACATCTGCCAAATGTTTGGTAGCAGCTGTAATGAGACATCATTTTTCCTATTAAATAGGAGAGTGAACATTAACCAACTATCATTGCAATCATCATATTAGGACATCTGATAAAGGAAGAAATGAAAAAAAATAGAAATTCTCACAGAGAATTCTTAGAGATTCCAATCGAGAATAAATACCAGGTTTGAGATTTTCAGGGGGATAAAAGGACATCATAGCTTTTCATGTTATAGCCCTTGGCTGCTTTTTGCTCTTGAATGTTTCACTATATTTGTGATGAAACTTTTTGCTACTGATTCTATCACATACTTTTGCCTCCAGATTCGAACCTCAAAACTTGAAAAGCAGGCTTCAGTAAACACAAGGATCCTTCCACACAGCCCCTTTGGCTGTGTAGAGTACCAGCTGCAGGCTGTGAAAGCATGCTTGTTCTGCAGTCAGGGCCAGATGTTCACCCCAGCTTTGCCCTTATTGTCTTCCTATGTAGCTCCAAAAACTATCAGGACCAACATCTCCCATGCTTTTAAATCATTTTGAAGCAGAGATATAATTAACTTCCCTGTTTGTTTTCGTATAACTTCTTACATAACTATAAAAGATCATAAACATAAAAAATTTATTAACTTAACAAAAATTAAAAATAGC
This sequence comes from Sigmodon hispidus, assembly GCA_004025045.1. Classification (NCBI taxonomy): domain Eukaryota; kingdom Metazoa; phylum Chordata; class Mammalia; order Rodentia; family Cricetidae; genus Sigmodon; species Sigmodon hispidus. Next base: position 13,433 of record PVIH01013654.1, on the reverse strand, counting down.
AATAATCAAGGCAAAAGGAAAACAAAATATAATAAAACCACTTACGATTGCATTAGCAAAACAAGCCCAATTCTTGATTTTATCTTTGATAGCACTGGTGGCAGTGAAATTTCACATATTCCTTTGGAAAACAATGTGGTATACTTAGAAAACATGCTTGTTTATTTACTCATCCAAAGACTTTATGACTGCTGCTATTTAGCAATTACAGCATGACAAATACTGTGGAAGGTAGTAGACAGGGAGAATGAGATAAATTACACATTAAGTCTGTATAAACATTTAATGTGGTTGGAGTTGGAAATGAATGTTCAGGAGAGTGGAGTGTCAAAGCCAGATCCTGCACTGTTCCTACCTCCTTTCCTCCATGAATTCTTTCGTTCACTATGGAACATTTCCTGTGTGTTAGTAACTGTAATGGGGACAGATGATGCGGCAGTTAGCACAGTGACAAAAGTCCTCTCATGAAATTCACACTCTTGTCACAGACAGACAAGAAGTTTCTGGTAATAGTTAAATAACAAAAGAGAGAAGAGAAATAAAGTGTAAATTTAGCATCATCCCTGGGTTCTGAATGTTGATGTTTGACAGAACACTTAAAGGGAGTTAGAGACTGAGCCTGGCAGCTCCTTGCAGGCCAGCCACTCTTGGATATGTGAGTGTGAGTGGGAAGGCTTTGGGGAGGGAACTTGTGTGGGATAACTGACATGGGTGAGTAGAGAGGAGTCTGGGGAGCAAGGAAGAGATCTAGTCTTTTTTGGAACAGGTAAGCACTTGCCTTCCCTTTTCAAGGGATGCTTGGTCACTAGAGAGCTTCAATAGAGGAATGATGAGAATATGTTAATTTTTGACCTATTCACCTATTCTACTATATACTACCAAAAAAAAAGTGAAAACAGGGAGCCAGCCAGGATGCTCAGTTTTCCAGAGATATCCAGCAATATTTTGATAAGCCGAACAGCATGGCTAAAGTAAAAGCCTGTCATATCCAGGTAAGCAGTGTTGACAGAAGTTGACAATAGTATGCTGGGGGCCCTCGTAGGAGTCAGTGGATTCTAGTACTTTCTTTCAGCTCTGATTTGTTCTATAAAAGAATATAGAAAGGAATCGACACAGAGAAAAGACACAAGAAAGAGATGGAAGAAAATGGGCATGGCCTTTAAGTCTCATTTCTCTTATAATCACAAAAAATGTGCTTAGCCTTTTGGCATGGAATGTGACCACACAAGTGACATATAGTCTACCAGAAAGTCCATGGGTGACTAGTTTATATTGAGGGCTAGACATAGAGGTAGATACTCCTGCCACACAAATACCAAAATTCCCAACTGCCAGAAGGAAGTATGTGTTCAGCACAAACACTGTAAAATTGTTTCAAGGACTGCTAGCCACTTTCATAAGTTAAGGAATGATAGTAACTCTGTAGAAATTCAAAGACAAGGATCAGAAATACAGGCAACCTTTTCATAAATGGCATGCTCAGGCTGGTTGCTATGGCTCTTTTCTGTACAGATGGGATAAGGAAATAAAACAAAGAGCTGTTCAGAGAGGAATAGGAGAGTATTGGTGTGTCTAAGAATTGATAAAGCATGCATAAGAGGACCACCAGAAGAGCAGAAATAAGTGTTATCTCATCCTTCACACATATGTGTGCAGTAAAACATACAAGGGATCATGTGATGATTCCAAAAGTCATGTTCCCTTTCATTATCTAGTCCGTTCCTGATTTAAGGAGAGCCAGATACCATTGAAGCAGGTGTCCTCTTTTGTTACCTTGCCAACCAGGGGCTGGTCATCCAGATTTGGTATACAGCATCATAAGGAAAGACCCTGAGGTTACACCAGCCTTCCACAATATACAAGAAAGCCAATGTGTGGAAAGTATGTTACATGACTATATTAGTGGTGATAAGAAGATGGATTTGTATGGAGTTTTTTACTTCCTGTTGTTCCCATTCTCTCATCTATCGATTAACTTGTATGTTTATTGACACACCTTCAAAGATTTGCTGCACTTCACTTATTCCATCTATGTGTGCACCTTGAGCATTTCCTAATGCCAATGATGGGCTACACAATAGGACTGAAGGTCCCAGTGCTTTGACATTTGCATTTTGACAAAACCAGTCATTTGTTCTTAATAATTTCCAACCTCCATTTTCCTTTTTATAAACTTACCTTTCTTCTTTCTTCAATCACTCCTAATTTGTCCTTCAACTTAAAGACTGTAGGAGAGGATTTAGGTGTAGCCCTTGTGTTAATAAGTTTTTATGCCCTGTTTGGCCCATGATCTAAACTTTTAGACTTGTAATCTCACAGAAATACACAGAAGCTTATATTAATTATATATTATTTGGTTTATGGCTTAGGTGTATTGTTAGTTTATGTGTCTTAACTCAACCCATTTTCATTAATCTGTCCTGCCATGTGGCTTGTGACTTACCTATTTTTACAGATCTTGCTTCTTGGGCAGCTGATTGCATCTCTGTCTGACTCTGCCCTCTTTTTCTTTTATTTATGCTTGGATTTCCCACCTATTTCTAAGATGCTTTGCCATAGGTTGAAACAGTTTCTTAATTTACCAATGATATTTACAGCTTACAGAAAGACATCCACATCAAAAGCCTAATTATATTTCTTGAATACTAGTTCTAAGATTATTTCTAGTCCTCAAAAATATTCTTTTCCTACCTCAGATCATAATCAGATGCCATTACAAACAAGTGTACATGCATACACACACACACACACACACACACACACTTCCATAATGAGCATGTTCATTTCTATCATTACCTCATCTGATTTTATTTTATTTTTTGGTGAGACCCTCTAGGTATTATGCTCTCTCTGTCATGACCTATCTTGTTATCTTACAATACCCTTCTCTTTTATATTTTTTGGTTGTAAGCCTAGGCTTTAATGGCTGAGTCATCTCTCCAACCTATCATTCTCTTTCTAACAATATTGAAAATGCAGATACAAGCCCTTTTATCTAAAGATAGTGGTTTCTTAATATATACTTTTACTTTTGATTAAAATATAATTACATCATTTTCTTTCTTCTCTTTTTTTCCATTCTACTCCTTCTATGCGATTAGAAATTTCTAGTCTGATGAGATCTAAACCAACAGTCCCAACTAATCATATAAAGGATCATATTAATTACTATCTGACTGGCCTATGGCTCAGGCATATTACTTGCTAACTCTTACTTTTAAACTAACCCATAATCCTCATCTTGTTTAGCCACATGGCTTGATACCTTTTTTCAGAGCATCATTCTCATCTTTTATCATTCTTCCTCTGCCTCTATGAATATCTATCTCTACTCTTCCTCTTCCCAGAGTATTCCTAGTCTAGTAGCCCTACCCATACTTCCTGTCTTCAATCTGGACAATCAGCATTTTATTAAACCAGTAGGAGTGACAAATATTTACAAGGTACAAAAACATAATCCCACAACACTTCCATGTGTTCTCTTCCTTTCTTCTACTTAAATTCATTATCTCTTTTTATTTTATTATTGGTGTTACATATATATAAATGTTATATATATATATGTGCATATATTATAATATACATATGTATTAAAAACAGCAAAATCAAAATAGAGAGAGGATCCTTAAAAATAGGACACATTTCCTCGCAATTCACCCAGGACCAAATCTTTGAGCTTTATGAAGGATGGTGCTCAACAAATCATATATGCATAGACATGTGTTGAGTTCTTTTAGTGCTACTTATATGTAAATGATTTCAGGGTTGACCACATGGGAATGGATAACCAACATGGGAGCCCAACCCTGGAAATGACTAATTCTTCTTCTCTTACCAGTTCTTACTTGTTTTTAGTTCTTTGTCTAATGATAAAGCTCTATAAGATGTCCCTTTTACACAGATATTTCTTGTTTCTGTTTTTCTTTGCTTTATCTCATATTTATACCATTTTATGTCTAGCATTACTTTCCATCTTTCATATCTAAAGTGCAACATTTATTACACAAGTTGACGTGGGAAGTGATAGAGTCTTATCTGCTCATTTTTACATCTTTACTTTTTTAAACATAGGATTGTATTTATCCTTATCTGGTCTAGAGCTTATTATGTATTCTAGGTATTACAGGATGACCTGACAACTTTAAATTCCTGACCTTTCTCCTTTATCTTCCAGTTACAAGAAGTATAGGTTTGTGTCCTTACTTTGGTTTATACATTGATCAATATTGAACCCAGGGTTATTTGTATGGTAAGTAAGCATTCTATAAGCTGAGCTACATTCCCAACTCATAGAATCATGTTAATGATATTTAAGATCCCCTCCCACATCAAAGCATTCTCTACACCTGCTTTCTGAATCCTAGCATTTTACAATTAAGAAAGTCCTCTGTTTGCTTGGCATGTGATATGTCTTCAGTTATATATATTCACCCTCTTGGCTAAAAGGGGTGAATTAAAATCATAATAGCTGTGTACTTAATATTATGAATTCTGTTGCATGTCTGCTGAAAACAAATTTTCAGAAGGAGCATTAAGTACAAACAGTTACAGGAGAGCCATTTCACAAATAGAAAAGTCAAGATAGAGAAAGATAGTCCTCACAGAACAGAATGATACCTTTCCTTGCAATTTTCCCAGGACCAACTATTAGAGCTTTATGAAGGAAGGGAAATCAAATGCCTCTATTCTCATGTTTGTACCAATCAAACTTACAAGCAAAACACAGATCCTTTGTGCACCATTGGCCAAAGGCCATCAAAATGAGACAATGAGAACAATCTCTTAGAACAAGAAAAAAAAATGAGACAGAAGTGACTGATGAGCATCTGTTGCAATGACAGAAATGCCCTGGAACTTCAGCTCTTATAGAGTTTGGCTCATTCATCCTTGAGTCAAATCTTGTGTAATTTACTGACAACGCTGGTCTGCAAGCCCTTAGGCTTGTTATTTATTCATAACCTTGCAAAGGTCTTAGATTCCTGATTTGAAAGTACAGAAAATGAGAAGCAATTTGTAGATGGCAGGTGTCTGGACAAATGCTCCCCTTTATCTACATAAACCAGATGCTCAATGGCTTTAAACAAGCTGAACAGAATGCATATTATTCATCTCAAGCTGGCAGCATACTCCTACAGCAACCCTCATTTGTGCAGAAGGTTCTGTAGCTTTGATCGATTATGGAGAAATTATTATATATTTAAAAAACTTGTCTTTTCTTAATGACATGTTTCTGGCTACAAAGGATGGTCTGCTAAAAGGCCTCAGACTTTTCTTATTAGGACTAATACATGCTTCAGGGAGACAAATTTGGAATACAGAAACTAAAGCCATTACACACTGTATCTAAGCTGCATTTTTTGGGACATTGGAACTGATTGCTTGGGGTAAAAAATCATCATGCGCACTTTAGATAAGGCATCATGCTAAAGACTTGTTCCTCACCATTTAATTTGAGCAACTTGATTGGGTCATAAAATACTTAATCAGGCTTCATCTTAAAATTCAGTTTTTTCTAATTAAACCAACTAGATTCTGTTTTGACCCCGATTTAAAAACCAGAACAGGTTGCTTTTGCAGTATAGATACTACATTTAGCTTCTAATGGCTGGCTGTGGTCATAGTGCTTTTGTGTTCTCATGAACAGAATCAGTTCCTGCAGCACAGGTATCTCTGTATAGAGCAAGAGACTAATTCTATAGTAACTAGTTCTGATTGTCAATTTGATTGGATTGATAATTCTTGAAGTATACTTTTGGCTCTATGATGATAACATTTTTAGAGGGGATTAACTGAGGTGTGAGAAGGGAGATTGTGAATGGCTTCATCCCATGAGAGTTGTAGTCTGAATAAAAAGGGAAAATGAAAAAAAAACAGCTGAGAATTGGCATTTTCCTTTTACTGCTTCCCAATCTACGTAGATGGAGGGAACCTTCTGCCACTGTGGATAGATGCTGGTCCATATCCCCATGCCTTGCCCACTAGAATGAACTGAGTCCTCTGAACTGTGAATCTTAGTAAGTTTCTAATTTGTTTCATCACTTTTAATCAGTTTGATCACAGTAATGAGAAAAACTTGGTCCTGCAGATGCTATTAGATTAAGGGATGACAGTAGCAAGCAGGGCTGGAGGAACAGGTTTGGGAGCTGAGATAAGGCAAGGGTGTGAGCACTCCTGTACACTCTAATTGTGCAGCTACGACAAGTGATAAAAGTCCTCCATCTGGATAACCACAGCATGTACTAACTAGGGTCTGGATGAGGCATTCAGAATGTTAAAATATAACAGGATGGCACAAGAACAACTTACAAGACACAACACAGAGAGGTCTGAGCAGGGCAGAAGGAAAAACTGTGGATAGCTGGGAGTCAGGAAGCTATGAGCGTGAAGGGAAAGGCCAACGTGTTAACCACAGACTCTCAGAAACAGTGATTCCTACAACAGGCTGCAATTTGTGGGTGTTGTAAATGAGCTTGTTTGCCTGTTCACAGATCAATAAATCATGCTGTGAGGTAGATGGCATGAGCTCCTCATTGCTTACAAGCCTTGGGATAGATCTTGAACAAAATGTCCTAGGCAGTCTGAAAAACTGAAGGATGTTTTCAATGAGGTGTTTCATCATAGTTGACACCACTTGCTGTCACTGGATGACATACAGTGGCATACAAAAAATACATTACAGAGATGGTAACATATTGATACTCTACCCTGCACATCTGGCAAACAGCTGATTATACCTCTATATTATAATCTTAATTTAGTGCTTGAACTTAAGCAACCATACATCTGCCCTTCTCAAACTTTAACATGTACACAAGTCAACTGCAGTTCTTGGTTTAAATGAAGATTTTGATTCAATAGGTCTGAGTAAACATGAAACTTTAACTTCCAAAATCTCAAATGATGTCAAACAGCATCACTGTTAAACATCAAAGCCCTATCCTAACAAAGAAGTGTTATTTCTGTCGATACTTAATATACATAATCAACCACACACAATAAGGAACTACACACAATTAGCCTCTGAGAGAACAGAGCCTTCTCTTGATTGTGATTTTTTAAGCCTGAGTATTTTATTTCATTTAAGTGAAATCTTCATTTAAGACTTTACACATATTGTAAGTATACAATGATTTTCCTCCATGGAAACAGCACCAATGGTATGTTCATGTACAAAGACACACAGTTTTTTTTTTAAAGAAGGATTTTTTTTAACAAAATTCTGGGTGCTAAACCCTGCAGACTGATCTAAGAAAGATGGGAGTATAGTTCTAGTTCAAGAGCAGAAGACTAACATCCAAGAAGCCACTATGATGTAAATCTTAGTCCAAGGCCTAGAAAACATATTTCACTCAGGCTTTCTGGGTGAGAGAGCCTTTCTTTGCCATTTTTTTTCTATTTAGACTCTCAATAGTTTAGATAATAGCCACCCACTGCAACGGCCACTCTACTTCATTGGGTCCACCAATTGAAATGACAGTTTTATCTAGAGTCATTCTTGAAGATGTGCTCATGGAAAACATTAACTAGTACATTAATGGACAGATGACAGATAGATAAATAAATGATAGATACATATGTACAGGAAAAAGTAGGGATAGAAATATGTTCATTTTGCTCTAAAGCTTGTAAATATTTTGAGCTCCTGCAGATTTTGTTATTGTCTGCAGAACAGTAAAACCCTAAGCCTGTGAGAAGGCTAAGAGAGTGGATTTGGGAATTAGCCTTACTCTCCCACTGTAAGTATTGAAACTGTCCAAACCTCTGTGAGAACAAAATGTAGATCAACACACTGCCTCAAAGGAATTGCACAAAATGAAGTAAAGATGGAATTATTTTTAAAGCAATAGCACATATGTGGAATGTGGTACTATTTCAGTGTCCATTAAATTAGAATATGTCAATGAATTTAAAAAAATTTAAGTAGACTTTATACATTTACCATTCAAATATACATTATACTTTATCTTTATTTGGCCTAAAACCCAACAAAGTATTTTTTTGATCTACATGGACATATAATGTGATTAAAAAAAGAGACATATAAAAAGAGACTTTAGAGATGAAACTAAATATTAAGTAAAATCTTCACATTAATTGTACATTACAGACAGAATTCAACATGGTATAGCTTATGCTGGTAGGACTCCAAAACTCTACATAAACAAACCAACTTGTAAGGTGCTATAGTTCAGGTTCTGGTGAATGTGCTGATATCTAATGTCAACTACTATAGTAATAATAGTGCATTATATACAATATACTATATATATATATTATATATGATATAATTTGGCTGAATCATCTATCATTCTGGGGGACTATAGAATTTTCCTATCTTGGGGTAAATATACATATACTATGTCCCTCTAGAAAATGAGTAAGATTTTTTTTCCAAAATAAATGAATACTGCTACTGTTAACAATCATAGACAGAATTACTTAGTAAGCAAAACAGAACACATAATATAAGAGAAGAACAAACAAATACTTCCTTGTCTGAGAGTCATTTATGTTTGGATTCCCTTATCTAGAAGGCCTCTGATGTGTCAGTGTTTTGAATAAACATCCCTTATCACACAAACATGGGGCTATTTTGGGAGAAGAATCTAGCCAAGGAAGGACCTGTGTGATCTGCCTGGTAGTTGTAAGATAATCTTAGTACTGAACTTCACTTTTGCTATTTCTATCTAATACTTTGTATTGTGATAAAGACACACAAACATCTTGATCTCTGTCTTACTTGATAACTGAGAAGATGATTTCTAACCTTGGACTTAGTGGCAAAGATGAACAAAATACTGGCCACCTATGAAACCAAAGAGAAGAACTGATTTTACATGAGCATCAAGAGTTAGTGAGGGAAAGAACAATGTGAAAAGAATCAAATCATGATGCTGTACCACACAGAGAAATGTGGTCAGACAAATGGAAATAAATCCATATTCAGAACCATGTCATGTTGCCAAGAAATACTCTGGTGAAGGACAAGCTCCACCTACACAAACACATACGAACCAACTTGAAACCATTTGCTATCTTTTTAAAAATCTCTCTCTAAATCTTAAATGATTTCTGTTGTAATCTAAATCCTTAACATAGCTTGGAATTTTGATGATTTCCAGACCACTGTCTTGTTTTGTTTATTACGTTTGTTTGTAAATGCAGATCAAAATTAATGTTGACAAAGTTGCTCTTGATTTGGGGGAAAAAAGGAAAATTATTTTTATCCAGTTATCTGGCCAAAAACCAGTTTCTATTTTTGATTATTTTGGAGAAATTGCACAGATCCCAAAGCATATTCAAGGATACTTTCTAGAATATATTTACTTCATGTGAGCTGGCCACTCACCAGCTACAGATTGATGTGCTTCCTCACAATCATCTTAGACTCTTCAGATAGCACAGATAATGATCTGGCTCTGAACATCAGAATTGCCACCAGCCCATCGCACTGTTTAGTGAGAATTAAAAGAAACAAATCTTCTTGGGAAACTCCAAGCACTTGTAGTCTCACAGTCTAATTTTAAGTAGGTAAATGCGATTTGAGGTTCCACACTGTGTCAATCAGGCATTGTGTGCAGAGAGATACCTTGCATGTTCACATACATTGATCATGGATTCACACAGTATACAGTTAGGATAAAATGAGAGGATGCTTGTCAAATACAAGGTGTATTCAAATGTGAGGAAATGCATTCACATAGATAATCAAATATAAACAGCTGAGAAAGGACATTTAGGAAGATCTGTGGCATGCAAATTTCTCATGAAGTTTAAGTCAATAGACACAAACTGTAAGTGCATGTACAATATAAACCAGTAACAGCATTCATGATTAAGTTTGCAACCTGTGAGGGACAGGGACATCTGAAATCAATTTAAAACACTTAAGCAGAGAAATTTCTCCAGGACAGAGGTCTCACCCTTGCTCATGCTTTAACACAGTTCCTCATGTTGTGTTGACCTTCAGTCATAAATTTTTTTTTGCTACTTCATACCTGTAGTTTTGCTACTGTTATGATTATAATGTAATTTTTTGTAGATAGAAGTTTGTCAGAGGGGTCGTGACTCATGGGTTAATAACCACTGTTCAGGAGGCTGCTGAGTCAGGAGAGCAGAAACAGTTCTATGATTCTTATTCTTCAAAGCTCCTCATGTTTTCTTTAACATACCTTTATGAGCACCACAGACTTAGAGAAATTGCATATGTTTAAAACTTTATTCATTGCTCCATCTTTTTCTTTTCTTATGAACTGTCTAGACCCATTAAATCAAAAGGAAAAGATATGACATAAAAAAATCACTCAAAAAAGCTAATGAGGATGGTATATTCTTTTAAAACCCTGTTCAATAATCTGATGGCTCATAAAATGATTCTAGACCAAACATATGAGACCTCATGGTGCATGGCACAAAGATCTTTATATAAATCTTCCAGGGAACCACTAATGCAGAGATGCTAATTCTTCCCCAGGAGGTAAACGCTCCCTGAGGTGCAATGGAAGCATCAGGCACCACCTTTGATATCTAAAGAGGCCTTTACAAACTATTTCAAGGTAAGTGAGCAGCAATTTTCTTGCTGTTGTATGAATCCAGTATTATCTTATATAAGCACTAACTGAAGCTATGTCACTAATCAGGGAACACTATCGACCAACTCTGTCTTAAAAACTCATTTTCCCACAGTCCACATAGATTCAGTGGAGTTAGTCTTATTCTTCTGTCTCTCCTGTTGTCTTGTAGAGAACTCTGCATCTTTTAAGAGGATTATTCATTTTTTATCTGGTGGGTAAAGTCATTAACTTTTGAATAGGGCAAACCTGATTTGTTTCAATTTGTAGAGTAATTATAAGCCAGGGAATTTCCCCCTAGATATAAATTATGAACACCCCACTTTTACAAATATCTAAAACTCTATCTCAGCAAAGTGAAAACACAAAAATATATTTTGAGTTAACAAATTACTTTCTCCAAACTCATTAGTCATAACCTTTACTTCAAGTTGTTTACATATTAACTTATAATTTAAAAGACTTAGCTTGATTCTTATGTTAAATTTTATGCAAAAATACACTGGACAGGTATCATCCATGCATAGACTTGACACACAGACATTTTTCATACAAGGCATTTATAAAGTAACAATAGATTTCAGTAAGATTGAAAGAATTAAATTATTGTTGCCAAGAAAATTCAGATAACACACTATTATCCACTTCAACAGCAGCACTTAAATGGTGAACAGAGGTGAAGAATATAGTCTCCATGGAAGCCAAAAACAGCCAAAAGCTCAGAAATTAAACCTAAGACAGTACATGGAGTGGGGGATGAAACCCTTAACCAAACAACATTAGAACTGATCTCTGTGTAGTGGAGAAGATTTTTTTGAAATAGAGCTTTGCCTGCAAAAGTTGAGGACCATTCAAAAATACCTTTATCTCACCACATATTAGAGACACTAAATTACCATTGCTAGGCAACTGAGCAATTGAAAGTGACACACTTTAAGAGTGCTTTTGACAGAGGAAAGAAAATTTCAGTTAGCACTTATTATGTAAATGGATGGCAGGTATGAATATACAGTGAAGGTTTAGAGGAGGAGATAATGGAAGTCATCTATTGTCACTTTATATTGTGAACTGTTAAAAGTGAATCCATCACCTATGACTTTGGTAAAAGACAGGCAGGAATACAAGAAATAGCACAATGGAAGCACAAAGTACATTTGATCGACTACGTACAATTTACTACAAGAATGTGTCAGTTTTATATGAAAATATTTATCTTTAATAAATGAGAAGTATATGAGAAGAAACAGTATAGCTTACAAACAATAAAAAGTAAATAAGTATATTCATGCAAAATCTTTCTTGATGTCCACATTCATTCTTTTATTAATTTATTCAAATAATATTTTCAGATACGAATGACAATTTTATATCACCATCCAAGAGATATTGTTGTATTTAAGAATATGGACACAAGAATGTACTTGAGTAGGCTCACATCTATGAATAAGATTCTAGGGGTAGAAAAATAAATTTAGAAATATTGCAGTGAGATGTGTTTCTCACTGGTGTGTCATACTACATTACATATAGTACTTTTTCAAAGTTACACATGTTAATATTAAAAACTGAAGGTCCTTAGTTATCCATCATCTATTTTTAAATTACAGCATAATGTCATCAAAAGTTCACTTATGAGTTAAAACTCATTCCAAAACATTATGACACCTGAGCCAGATGATGAGTGTTGTATGATTCACAAGCAGACAAATTACTAAATCTGCATTTCAGACCGTCCTAGACCTTACTGTAACAGATAGTATCTCCTGCTGTCTCTCCCTGCCCTCTCTCAGCTCTGTGTTGACAGTGAAAGCAAATAGTTCTCTCAGTTGTTCATAAAGAATTCAGGAGTTTTAGAGATTCAAGAAGTTACTGGAACCACAACACTGTTTCTGGTACAGTTCCATCTGACAGTATCACTTATAGAGATTTAAGAATACTTCAAAGAAATAGCCACTCACAAGTCTAGGTTTTCTTAGTTCAATGCTAATATTTCAATCACAAACAAGGCAGTGATGCTTGTAAAGTACAGATATTATTTATAATTATACCTCACAAAGTGAAAATGTTATTCTTTGTCTTCATTACCAAGAATTTTACAATTTACTAAAATACAATTTTTGGTATCAGGTGTTCACACTGCTATGTGCTTAGAAATTTTCCATAATAAACTATTAGAAAAGAAAGAAAATATGGCTTGAAGAACAGCTTATCTGAATGGCACAAGATCTCCTCAGAGTTTCTTTAACATCAAGGACTCCGAAGCAAAGCGATTTCCATCACTCTGTTGAGTTGTCAAATTAGCCTGACACAGTTGTACAGATGCTGGAAGAAGACACCAGATCACTGACTCAGGGACCAAGATTTGACTGCTCAGAACTCCAGCAATACCCAGCAGATCATCAGCGCTCACACCGGTTCTCCCCCCTTCCAGGTTTCATAAACACCAAACTGGTCAGATGGCTCTTACACAAGCTAGGGTTATGCAATAAGAAAGAAAGGCCATAATCCCAAGTCTACCTGATGTTGGCCTCAGAGGGAGCCATCACACTCATTGAAGGGACAGTAAATAAACCTATGCTTTGATTCAGTGGAAGGAAAAAGCTTGTCTTCCAAGACTCAGTGCTGTACAGACTGGAACAAGAGATCTGATGCCTTTCCTTAAGAAATGGATGGATTTGGAGAATATCCTCCTGAGCGAAGTATCACAAACTCAGAGAGATAAGCAGGGGATGTACCCACTCACTAGTGGTCTCTAAACAAACAAACAAGAAAAAAAAGCCAAATATGCCCAAGCAGCAAACCACAACCACTGAATAGCTTGGGATCAGAAACACCCTGGACTGACCCTTCAAACCCCAGTCC